>JAMZAV010004635.1:0-50234 GCA_024449915.1 Sweltsa coloradensis | reverse complement strand
ATATGTCAAATTCCCCTATTCTCGTTGCACTATAAATTGACTCTTTTTACTTCAATTCATTAACTCATCCAACAAAATTGCTAGGAAGCTGGATTCTGATTAATTATCATCCGATTAACATTAATGTGACAACTGAACTACCTTGTTAAACATATTGTTCTTGGTACATTAATAAAAAGCCAGCTATAGTCAAATTCTCCATTCTTGGTTGCGACTGTACTATAAGAGTTTTTATATTGGTCTTTGTTTAATTTTAGTTTTGTTATTTGTTGCAGCTTCTTCTGAAACCCAAGTTCAGTGGGATAGAGAAGATAAAAACTATTGGCAGCACCTACATGCTGGCTTCTGGCCTGCGACCGGGGAAGGAGGATGGAGGAGGGGTACGTAAAGATGTTATTTACATGTCTGGTTGTGCACTGTTGTGATTGTAAAGGATATGGTGTCTAGAGTTCTGTCTGTATTGCAATATATTGTATATACAAGTAAAATAATGAGTAATAATAACCTGATGTTTTGTAATATGTCTGAAAATAAGGACAATGCCAAGGTAGGTACAAGCAGTATAGTAACTAGCTTAATTATTATTCTTATACAGGGAATTGTTCCATAATGAAAAATAGTATTAGTACGTTGTATACTTTATTATAGCATATTTTCATTTTGCTATTTTATTTTTCATAAGTATATTTATACATTTCATATTTAGCCGGTTATACATACATATATCATACAACATGCATACTACATATACAACAACATACAACATACATCAGCAATCAGTAAGAAGACATAGGGAAAAATACATTAACATGGTATATTCCCACTAGTACAATCTACATTTATTACAATATGTACTAAATTTTGTCCCAATAAAACACCCTTTCTCCTGGGAAGGCTATTAATTTCCCTTTTATTAATCTAAATCTTCTAATTTTTTAATACTACTCAGACTACCATTTCTAATTTCAAGGGGAACACGATTACAAATACGTGTCACCTCATGCAATACTGAATTTCAATCATTTTATAACTATCCCTTTTTATAAAAATATTTGAATTTTTCTAGTATTATGATGATGGATTCATTATTCCTTATAGTTATTAGTTATTACTTTATTACACAAGTAATCAGGAACAAATCTATTTGTAATTTTTAATATAAGTGTAATGAACTCACTTGACAAGGTTTAGCTTCTAGCATCCATCTTTATTCACTACTTCACTTTGGTCAGTCAGTGCTGCCAACTTACACACACACATTCAATACACTACATCATTCCCTTTTTCTCAAAGTGATTTGAAACTACAAACTAGGTACCTCCAATATTATATTGAATGGATAATGATTTATAATGTCTTTGATCTTCACTTCTTCTTATGTAATCACTAATTATGGTTATGATTGAACAACATACTACGTTTCATTAACATAAAACATAATTAAACTTCCACGTTGGTAAACTACTGATGTGGACGAACTATTTTGTTATTAAACTACTAATAATCGGAATTGTCAATGGAATGATAAGGACACCTCACATGATCATTAATCTTCTACAGTTGATAGTCACTCATCCAAACGTGGGGTCTGCGTTGGCGGCTCGGCCTGGCCTCTTCGCTCCCACGGTTCCCTGGTCGGAGCGGGGTTGATCTGTCTCCTGCTACAGGTCTAGGAGACTGTGGAGACAATGGAACATCTATGTTTTGATTAATTGTGACTATAGTAGGAGGGTGATGATTGTTCTCCAGTGAGGTATTTGCTGGTTGGTCGGGAACATGGTTCTCGGGATTTGTGATATGTGTCGAAGGGATTGGATTGAGTGTAGGGCTTGCAGGTTGTGGGGAGTAGTACTTCCGTACGTGGCTCACGTTCCGACGGTACTGGTGCACCGGCTGGCGAAACAGATCGTCACGGCGTTGCCATCCCTCTCGGTAACCTCGAACGGTACTGTGTTATACGGTGTGGTAAACTTGTTGCGTTTCTCTTGACGCGCCAACACGTAGTCTCCTACAGATATGTTGCTGCTTACTGCCCCTCGTCTTTGATCGATGTATGTTTTCCCTAACTCCTTCATTTCCCTGTCCCGATCTCGGAATTCTTCATCTGGATAAGTACATGATTGTATACTTGGAACTTTGTCACGAAGCTCTCGTCCAAACATCAATGAAGCCGGAGTGCAGCCCGTTGTAGAATGGGGTGTTGTTCGATAGAGAAAGAGATATTCTCTCAAGGCAGTCTTGATGTCTTGATCAGCTGCTGCTGCTATGCGAAGTCTCTTCATTATGGACCGATTCTGTCGCTCCACTTCGCCATTCCCCTGCGGCCACTCTGGCGTCGAGTATCTCAGCTCGATGTTGTTGGTGATACAATAATCATGGAAGTCGTTGCTAGTGAAGTATGCCGCATTGTCCAATTTGATCGATTCCGGTAGTCCGAATCGTGCGAAGATTTCTTCTAACAGGTCGATAGTTTTAGCGGTTGTGACGCTAGGTGATAGCACGGCCTCGTGGAATCTTGAATAGTAGTCGATGACAACGAACACGTATTGTCCATTTGGAGCGGTCCCAAGTAGTCTATCGCCAAGTCTTGCCACGGTCTGTCTGGTAATCTGGTTCTAATCACAGGTTCTGGCCGGCTGGGTGAGCTGACCACCTGGCACCCATGGCAGTGTCTGCAGAACGTTTCCACTGCCTTATCTAATGCTGGCCACCAGACTTTTGAACGCAATTTCTGTTTCATCAAGACTATGCCAGGATGCCCCTGGTGTGCTAGTTCGAGCACCCTGTCTCTTAGGTTTGTAGGTATGAATATGCGGGTTCCTCGGATAACCGTGGATTGGTACACGCATAGTTCACTTTTGATGAGTTTGAATTTCTTCAGCTCATCCGGCCATGTGTCGGTTTCGATGCTCCTCCTTAATAGAGATGTTTCCTGGTCTTGTCTGGATTCTTTTTCGATTTCTTCCAGGCTCATAGCTTTGGGAACAGCTTGACTTGCTACCCATCGAACATGATGATCTGGATCTTCTGTTGTTTCGGTATTCCTCGAGTTAACTGATAGTCTCGACAGTGGATCAGCAATATTGCTTCTCCCTGGCTGGTATTCTACCTTGTAGTTATAGCACTGGAGTCTAAGCACCCATCGCTCTACTCTCGCGCATGGCTTGGGACTTGGTCCCGAAAATGAATTGGAGTGGTTTATGGTCGGTAATCAATGTAAACTCGCCCCCGTACACGTAGTGGTGGAATCTTTCGCACCCCCATACCAGTCCAAGTGCCTCGCGTTCGACCTGACTGAACTTTTTCTCGGCATCTGTGAGTGACCTGCTTGCGAACTCTATTATCCTTGGCCCATCTTCCTGTTCTTGAACTAAGACGGCCCCGAGCCCATACGGGCTAGCATCTGCGATGATCGTCGTCGGTGCTCCCGGTGTATAGAATCCCAAAGTTCTCTCGTCTGATAACATTTCCTTAATATTGTTGAACGCATCCGTCTGCTCCTGCCCCCACTTGAAGCTAACGTTTTGTCTCAAAAGTCGCCTCAGCGGCTCTGTAGCCGTAGAATAGTTGGGAAGGAACCTGGAGCAGTACCCTGCCATACCAAGGAAACTTTTCAATTCCTCTTTAGTTTTTGGTTCCCTAAAGTCCCGGACCGCCAGTACTTTGCTATGTAGTGGCTTGATCCCCTGACTGGAAATCAGGTGCCCTATGAAGTCCACTTTAGGTTTGCTGATCTCACACTTGTCTGGGTTAAGTGTGAGCCCCTTCTCTGCGAATGTCTGCATCACAATCCGCAGTCTGTGGTCGTGCTGTGCTTGGGTTTTCCCGTGAACGATGAAGTCATCTATAAAGACGCATACTCCTTCGCACTCGGCTACTACGTCTTCTATTATGCGCTGAAATATTTCGGGCGCGCAGTTGATCCCAAAAAAAGCCTTTTGTACCTGTACACCCCTGCGCTGGATATAAAGGTTGTTATCCCTCGTGACCCCTCGTCGAGCTCAATCTGGTGGAACGCAGAGCGAAGGTCCAACTTACTGAACACAGTGCTTCCTCGTAGTTCCGGCGTTATCTCTTCAATGGTTGGTATCATGTGTCGCTCCCGTACAATTGCAGCGTTTGGCAACCTCATGTCGACACATAGTCGCAGCTTACCTGAATTGGTCTGAGTCAACACCACCGGTGAAACCCACTCTGCTGGTTCACGCACCTCCTCTATAAGGTCATTAGCTAGGAGTTCTTCTATTTTCTCACTTACTTTCGTCTTTAGCTGGTGAGGCGTCTTCCTGACTGGCAATGCCACTGGTGTGACATCTGTCTTAATGCAAAGTTTCAACTTAAAATCTTTAAGCTTACCTACGCCGGTGAAGACAGTTGGGAATTCTTCCTTAACCTTTTGCAGCGTAGTCTTTTCTTGCAGTGTAGAATTCTCTTGCAGTGTAGAATTCTCTTGCAGTGTAGAATTCTCTTGCAGTGTAGAATTCTCTTCTTGGGTGGGCCTGGAACTTATTGCATTCAGAGGAAACCCGGTTTTTAAAACGCCCAGGTCTCTGGCAGAACTGCTCCCCAAGAGCGGTACTCCGTCACCGTCTACCACGTAAAATATTGTTTCTTGGCCCTTTTCCCCTCCAATTTTCACTTCTGTGGTGAATTTGCCTAATACTTTAAGGGTTTGGGTACTCCCATAAGGATAAATGTTTTTTGTAGTAACTGTACATTTCCCCTTGATTTTATTCTGCTTGCAAGTCTCCCATGTCTTCCTATCTAGGACATTACAGGAAGCCCCCGAATCAATCATCAGCTTAATTGAAACACCTCCCACCTCAGCTTTTATGAAGCAATCTTTATGCCCGATCTCCCCTCTAACAGCAAAAGTGTAACCTTGGGCTTCTTCTTCTTCTCCTTCATTTAAATTATGGACTTTGGACCCCATTTTCCGTGAAGAATCATTTTTATCTTGTCTATTTCCATGTTTGTCACCCTTGGTTTACATGTTTAGCAAAGTGCCCCTCAATACCGCACTTCATACATTTCTTCCCTCTCGCGGGACATTTCGCGTCGCGCGCGAGATGGTTGGTATTACCGCATCGATAGCATGCTAGCCTCGAGCCAGGCCGACCGGAACGCCGGTTGCTTGACTGGCCGGGCGATGACGTCACCCGTGCAACGTTTTCAGCCTCGCCGAAACTAGCACGTTGTGTGCAGGCTTCAATTGCTCTTGCGATCTCTTGAGCCCTATCAACAGTTAACCTGTCTCCCTCTTTAATGAAATCTTTACGTACCTCTGGTAATCGGCATTTCTCCCTCAGTTGGTCTAGGATATTATCTTCCTCTTTATCCCCAAAGTCACAGTAACAGCTCTGGCCTCTCAGACGCGTAATAAACTGGGCCACCGTTTCCTCGCCCTGCGCCATTGCGCGGAACACTTGGCGCTGGTGGGCGAAGCAGGTTTGAGGCTTGAACTGTTCGTCCAACACAGACTTGCATTTAGCATATTCACACTCACCCGTGGCTACTTCTCGGCTCGCCGACGGAAGTGCAAACCAGATGTCTTGTACAGCCGCCCCCGCTACGTGTAGTAGTAGAGCCCTTTGTCTTGGTCCTGAAGTTATGCCCTTCGACAAGACGTACAAGTCAAACGCCCTGAGCCAGCGGTCCCATCGCTGTGAGGTGCTGGTGTGATCCACGCCGGGCACGAAAGGTTTGATGCTGGAGTTCTCTGAATCCATTGTAGCTTACGTTGCACGCTCGCTCGTATTGAAACACTGTTGTACACTACCGAATTCAATCACTGTTTCGTGTATAACATCGAATTGAATCACGCTTTTTTTTCGTCGCCAATGTAATGAACTCACTTGACAAGGTTTAGCTTCTAGCATCCATCTTTATTCACTACTTCACTTTGGTCAGTCAGTGCTGCCAACTTACACACACACATTCAATACACTACAATAAGTTTTAATGCAGTAAGCACTATTTGTTTTGTTTTTTAAAATCCTAAACTAGTGTAGTACGTCACACATGTTTGCTATCTCGCCAAACTCCATTTCATCGCATGGTTCTATTCTGGATTTTGTTAATCTTATCAAATTAATTTTTGTTAAACACAAATAAAATTGAACTACAGTAATCCACATGTGGAGCTATATTTAATAATAAATACTAATTTTATGTATAAACTATGAAGACATTTTTCTCAGCACGTCACTACTTCCATGTTAACAAACTAACATTTTTGGCAATATATTTTATTTCCTTGCTGTGTATCTTCCATTGTTCAAAATCTGATTTCCCGCTAAAAACAATAAGTATAATCAGTAAGTAATAATAAGTATATTAGGATACATTTTTAAAATGTCAATGCAACAAATCAAATGTATAAAGACAGTGAGTAAAAAATATTGGATGAACACGAAACTCTCAATTTGGCATAATCGTTTTCTTTGTAACATTTGTCTGATTGCATTTAAAAGGCTTCATTTTGATTTGATTTGATTTAAAATATTGAATCAGTTAACATTACATCAATAAAGAGTATCAGGTGATATTTGGAAGATTAAAGTAAACAATCCACAAATTTTAAATGTTTTTATTTAACGTCTCCCCTATCCAGTTAATAAACTGATTTACAAAGGACAACAAATATAGAAGCGATGTTGCCGGAGATGGTTTATGAGATGTCCTCTGTTGTCCAGGACATAGCTCGTCAGCAGGAGCACAACATCCTGATCCTGGTGGGACTTTGCCGTGGCGCTGATGACGATCCTGGACCAGATAAACCGGGAGTCGTTCCAGCGCTTCAAGCTGCGGATGGGTGTGAACCACGGCCCGGTGATCGCGGGGGTGGTCGGCGCGCAGAAACCCTCAGTACGACATCTGGGGGAACACCGTGAACGTTGCTTCGCGCATGGACAGCTGCGGGATGATGGGGCAGGTTGCAGGTGGGTGCATGGGACTTTATCTCCAGACCCTCATGAGTATAAATGGCAATTATTTCCTTTATATTAAACAAAATTTGGAAAATAATTCTCTCCGTTCACTTGATATTTTAATTTTGCCATTACTTTTTTATCTTACTTCCATTGCCATAGATGGCTTTACATTATTCTACAAGTTAAAAATCAGAAGGAGAAATCTTAGTCAGCTGTCAAAGTCAGGGGTCGGCTTGGTCCGCTTTAAAATGAAAGTCTTCCACAGAAAATCAGTCATGGGACTGAGAGGGTTGACTTTAAACACCAATTTATTTATTAAGATAATATAATAAAAAGTACAGGCGTAAAAAAGTTGAACACAATTTTCAGACTCCTTTATTGTAAATTTGTTTTAGTTTTAACTTAACTTGCACTTATGTGCAAACTTTTTTTTTGCATACCCTGGATCCTGAAGATCCCCAACTGCATGTCCTCTCTTTTATCTAGCTAAGCATCCTAATCTAGTGATTGATAAACTTATTTCACTCTTGGTGTCTGCTTCCTCCAACCCAGGTGACTGAAGACACCGCTAAGATCCTCATGAACGCAGGCTACGACTGCGAGTGTCGCGGCCCAACGTACGTTAAGGGGAAGGGAACGCTCACCACGTACTTCGTAAAGACACAGTTCGATGAGAAGTAATAGCTGTGTTCACTCACAAACAAACATATCAAGGCGTTTGCTTCGGCAATAGTGGAGTGGACTTACCTACAGTAAGACTTAAGAGGAGGCCGGCATGCTCATTTTACGCGCTTTCAAATTTATCAACCAACTAGGCCTATTTGTGATTTTATATAATTAATTGTGTAAAAATTAATTAGTAAGGCATCTATCATATTCATAGCTTTGTAGTTTTTTTCATTTATTGTTTTCGACAATAAACAAAAAAATTAATTTTCTAGAATTTAGAATCTGTCAAATGATCAAAAACACTCAAATAACTATGCATTTGATCTATGATAAATATTGAAAATCTGATATTAGAGGGGAGTACATAATTATGTCCTTCTTTATCAAGTATGCCAAGTTGAATAATGATTTAATGATTTATGGCTGAAGGACAAGGAATTGTGCCGAACATCAAATCATGTCGGCTTCCTCTTAAGACGGATGTATATGACCCCGGTCTGATATTCTAAACAGAACCTTGAATTCTGTTAAATTTAGTTGGATGATATTGGGAAAATGTATAATTTTTGTAATAAATAACAACATTATTTTTTATGTTTTAATGGGCTGGACACTTTTCTTAAATATGTGTACATAGAAGCTACTTTTGAGCAAAATTTGTTTTACACATTTTTTGCAGTGATATTTTAACATTTTTGGAACATCTTAAAATAATTATCTATTACCTTACTTAATTAAGTATATTGTTAGTTTAAAAAATATTTTCTCTGAAGATTTGGTAACAATGCTTTTTTTCGTCTGCCGGTACCGGTACAAATGCAACAAAAAGATGGTATCTACAGACAAACAAATTGCCCACAAAGTTTATCACAGAAAGAAAAACTCAATAATGTTCATCCATTGGACCATTACAATAATATTTCCCTGTCCTTCCAAACAGCCAACTGTTTTAGATGAATTGGATCGAGGTCTATGCATTTGCAATGATGGGCCTTAACCCGAGAGTAGTCGCGCCCCTGTTTGTAACGTTAGTAGTCGCGCCCGGTCCTTTAGACCGCATTATTTATTATGGGCTAATAACGTTATAATAACGTTTTGATTACCAATATAAGATAATTTATCATATATGTGACAGCATACATGGTTATCTTAATCAATTATCAATCAATAATCAATAAATAATCAATCAATAATCAATCAAACACAGAATGTTGCAAACCTACAAAAAGGTATAAAAATATGTTTTGAAACACCATGTAGTTCGAATTATTAGTAAACCAAGACAGTAATATTATGCCAACACTGTATGTTGAAGAATAATCAACCTACAATAACAAAATACATGTCTCATAATAGTGATTGAGTATGCATATTTTGGCTCCTTAGTAGTCGCGCAGCGGTCGAAAAGACCAAGCAACGAACAGGACCTCTTATCTTAGATGAAGTTCTGCAGAACACTGAATTGCGTATTGCACCTGGCTTCACAAATCTTTTTTGGGGAAGTTAGGCGGAACTAGACGAGCCACGCATGCGCGCTGTACAAATACCAACTGTTGAAAAAAAAAGTCGGTCAAAAAAGACCACACGGCGACTACTCTCGGGTTAATGGAGACAACATAAACCCCTCACTTCGAACAGTCTAGAAAAATCCACGACTCTGCGTTTCCATTATCAGGCACCCCCAGCAAACAGTAATTATTTATGACCATTAAAAGTTGGTATTTACATCTCACGGACAAAGTGTTCCGATGAGAACAGGGAGAGATGATGTTCACTGATTGAGTTATTGGTTATTGTTTCTATGAAATAAGAGGGGGGGGGGGGGGTAATGAAAGAGAGCTGTTCAGTAACAGCAGCAGTATTTAAAATTTGGTGGATTTCATTTCAGTCATAACATCACATAATTTTCTGTGAAGCTTACATATTACATTAATTCATTAGTATATTATATTATATTGTATAATTGTATTACATTAAATGTGATTGAGCGTTTCACGTTAACAATAATTCACTGTACTACGAGATCAGCCACATCCTATAACAGTGACATTCATTGGGACACGTAACCAGTCCCATAACTTGGCAAATGATCTACAATCAATTAAAATGGATTGGTTGCAATGCAGACATATGTGGTTAAGTCTATAGCACAACCAAACAAAACCTGTAGTATAAATTTTGTTTACAGAAGTGTATAAATGGAGCATGTGAAAAAATCATATAGATTGTATTTAGTGTGTAAAATGATGAAGATAACTGGAAATATGTTGGTATATATGAAATGTATTTTATAGTTTAATATATATATATACAATGATAGTCTATTATATAAATTATGGATGTAAATGATCCAATATTTTGTCATTAAACTAGTTTATTTAAGCTCAATTGTAAGTATATCAGAATGTTTTTTTTATGAGTATATTTGGGCTCAATTTTTACAATAAAAGGGCAAGTGCTCTAAGCAACTTACACTTTGTACATGACAAAATAAAACTGTTCATAGGTAATACATTCATTTCAAATAAGTGTCAACTGTAATAGGAGTAGGACTAGGAGTATTCTATACGTACCGGTACTAGGAGTATTCGATATTTTGGTAAAATGTTGGTGATATTTGAAAACTATAAAATTATTGCTACATTTTGTTAAAGTAAACCATTCTACAATGGTTACTTTTTAAAGTTGGTAGTACATTCATATTAACTTAGGAAACTATGATACACCAACAAGAGTGTTGAATCGCTCTCAATTCAACATTGAACCGAGCAATTAATTATGTTACTCATTCACCGATCTCTGTGTTGTGGTATTATTAGAAAATTGTAGGTAGCCAAGGTGTATAATGTGTTGCCTAACATGTTGTGCTAAACACCAATGTTCAAACATCTTATTTTTTGTTTGATTGATCAAGGAAATAAAATATGGAATGTATGGTCATACACATAAAAGCGCTTTGACATTTTCTGTCATATGTAGGACTACTACATATTAATATTATTTATCTGTTTTCCTATAGTCTTGTTCAATATCCTCTATCAACTTGACAGATTTTCCTGGCAACATGTTTGGTATTACTGCTGGCTTTGCTTGCTGCCATACTTAATTGGTAGGTAGCCTACTTGTCTTGTCTATGATTTTATACATTACATAGGTTGCTAGCTGACAGGACTTTTATGTAAAATTTTGTGTGGGTAAACGACATTTACCATGAACATTGAATATGTCAGTATTTTATGTCATGTGTTTAACACAGAAATAAATCATCAACATGACTGTTTTTAATACTAGAACTATAGTTTGCTTTTGCATGCGTCGTTTTGTTTCTTCTAGTTCTAGTTTTTCCCATCTCCTAGAACTGAATTGATTGTTTAATAAAGGTTGGCATTTATGTACTAATGCCTTCTCCTTCTACTGTCCCATCAGTGTATTCAATACATCATTTCATTAATTGCAGCTCTGAGCAGGTTTGCTACAAATACATTAGGTAGGTATGCTTGTATTTGGATATGAACTTACGTTAATTCTAACTAATCGTGTGCTTATAGTTAGATAGAATGCCTTGGAGACATTTCGTTGCATAAAATTGAGGGTCTAATACTCAGTAATTGCTTTACAAAAATGTACTCTTTCATAAACCATAGACATTTTCTGAAACTTAAGTACCGTACGGTATCAGACATATTATGATGGATAATTTATTCCCTCAAAACTTTGCTAAAAGAAAACATTCATACAATTTCTCTGACACCCATTATATTATATTGTAGTTAGTAAAATCATATTATTATTTTGCTAATTGAGCCAGTGATCAAAAGAGTGTAAATAGAAAAATATAGTCATGTTATACAAAATGTACTTGTTGTATGCATTCAACTATTTCCAGAGCTGTTTTATTTAAGTGAAAATTGGTGTGAATATCACTTTGAAACTAGATTAATTTTTTTGGAAGTTCCCACCTCATGCCGATTTGCAGTACCAACGTAGGAACATTGTATCAGAACATTTTAGATGTAGAGCAAATTGTGATGAAATGACTAATACTATTTTTAAAAGTTTACACGGAATGTAAAGAGAATAATTCACATTGTGAAACTGTCAATGTGATGTACGGTATTATTAATATTATTATTGAGCGATTTTACTCGCTTATACACAGTGGCGTAACTAGCCTTTGTTTTGGGGAAAGGGGGGGAGGGACATTTTTATGTAGATCAATGGTCAGTATGACTCTTAGAGATGTAATAGTTGGGTAGAGGGAACATGGCCTATAGCGCTGCACGGCGGCGGCTGAGGCAAACATATCGAGGCGGCCGATGCCTGAAGTCACGTTAATGACTTTGGGCAGCCGTTGTAAACTGTTTAAAAAATAGTTGATACTGACTAAAACGAGTATCTTAATATTTATTTGTCAATTTTTCCAGACACTTGCAAGGTAGCCTATCTACGGCCAGGGAATTTTGTGAGCAACACGAAAAAAATAGTTGAATCTTTTGCCTGAAGCCATGCGGTTGGCGAGCCTGTTATGTTTGCCTCAGCTAGAGCATTGATTCTTTAATCAATGGCTAGAGCAACCTATGTTCCCTCTACCCATTGATATACCATACAAAAAATTTGTATAACTGTAAGCTTATAAATAAATGTAAATGTAAATATTTAACTACTGTTAGGCTAGATTAGCAGTCGGTGGTCCACTTCCGTTACAATTGGAAGCCATCTTGAAATGACAGTTTAGGCCCTACATGTTAATCAAATGGGAGCGATTTGAAGACCGAATATTTTTAAAGATGGCCGCCAGTTTGACAGCTGAGCATACTAGATTTTAACATCAAATGATTACTAAATTCCCTTATGCAATAACTTCTTATTGTTTCTGTTTATTCAATATCATGCTGCACAAGCTAAAACCATATCACACAATCCAGTAAAATACTTTATTGCTTTGAAAAAGCATAAATTAAAACGCCAAATCGCCATCTTGAACTGGATTTTCGACGCTTCAATTTGTTACGCTCGCGCCTGTGCGGAAGTATTGGACACTGCTAATCTAGCCTACTATACGGTTGTTTTTGTTGGCGCCATGAAGGTGCTGTGCTAACATGTGCTGCATGGTGGAAACGAGTTTCTAGCAGCACCATGAGCAGCACTTCCGTGACGTCACAGCCAAGATGGCAGCGCCCACAAATCTCTACTAAAACTACCGTATAGGGGTTTAATATCAATGCCTCTACCCAGCTATTACTTCTCTTACTCTAAGGTATGACTAGTAAAAGGTGTACCGGTATGTGGGTAAAGTCAGTGGTGCCATCCAAAAATAATTTATGGGTGTACGGTCTTTCCTGGGTGTAAAGTACATCATTGTGAACAATGGCGGGTCTGCAAATAAAAATCTCATAAAAAGGCTCCTCAGCTAATGCAGATCTGGGTCGCATAGCCTCGAAAAAATGTTCAATTTGCAAGAGTGTGAACTGTGATTGGAGTATACAAAAAAAAAAAAAAATATTTCAAAATCTGATAATATGTCAACAAATACCCATTTCAAATTTAAAAAATGTGCCACCACTCACCCCCCTCTGACCAAATTTGGGGCGGCGGTCGATCCCCCCCACTCCCCTTCGTACAACCGTAGTTACGTCACTGCTTTTGTGCTGCTTTTATTGGATGGAAGTTTTACTTTTTATGTTGTATAACCTGATAATAATTAGTTCATTCTTCTTCCGCTTGTTGTGCTAAAGCGAAGCGTCAGCCGTCAGTGTTTTGTCAACATTTGTGCAAAAAATTAATATTTGTAATTTACGAGTGAAGCATTTCAGGTAGGCCTATATTGTTTTAATACACTTTTAGAGTTAAAATGACCAGTATAGAATCTGTAATAAAATGTTAGTGTTTCGTTTGTGGGACGCTTGAAAGTTCCTAGCTCTAGAGTTCCTAACCTCAAAATCACTTCCCGCCAATGTTGTTATTCATTTTTATTTACTTACAGGGATCTCTGAGCAGAGAATTGTCGAAATAATGCCGATATTGGTGAAGATGTAAGTAAAAGCTTTTTTGTTGGTTTAGTCGAAAAAGCCTAGGCCTAGGCCTAGACCTAGGCGGGCCCGCAGCTTACCTTCTAAAGCTTCTAGCCATAGCCTAGGGCTTGGGCCTAGGACCCCTAGGTCCCTGCACCATAAGTACCAAAGTTAATATGTATTCATAACCAACCAAACTCTGCCTGTTGGCCTAGGTCTCTAGGCCAAGGATAACAATCATTAAGTAGACCTAGTGCTAGAAGTTTAAGGCCGCTTTACAATAGCACGGAAATAGCTTCCTGTTACCGGGCAATGTAGGTAAATCATAGGCTAAGGCTAGGTATTCCCGTTACCATTGCAGGGTGTCATTCCCGGGCTGTTGTAGAGCGGACCGTAGCCTTGTTGGCCTAGGCCTAGCCTACACCAAAACCTAAAGCCTAGGCCTACACTGCAATTTGAAGTGTAAAGGGAGTAAGGCCTACAGGAGTTTAAGTTGCTCTTAAACAGCATGCAGGATTTTTGACCAAAAAAGGGGCGGTTCTCGGTGGCATGATTAGGGCGCTGGTTCAAAACGTTTAGCTCTATGAGGACTTGGCTTCAAATCCCTCAGTCATAAGTCATGTTTTTAGGCTAATCTTTCATATAGGGCCTAGTCGTCTTATCACCACTCATCGTCTTAAATAAACTTAGGTAGGGCTATAATAGAGATGTTAGGCCTAAACAACAATAATCAATGATAAACCCAACAAAGCTATGATTAAACATTGCCCTGTAGCTATACCATGGCAATCAAGGTAGACTAGGACTATCTAGTATCTAGCCTTTAGTAGAGTTGGTAAGGTCGATGAACAATTGCCCCGGGGGTAAAGTTTGATCAAGAACTTTTTAACTTCCTAGGCATAGCCTACCACATAGGCCTACCTATATAATGCATAACACAGCTTCCCATTCCCGTCCCCACTTCACCTAATGTTGACTTAGGCCTAATTAAGGTAGATAGGCCTACATTATTGACTTTTTTCTATTGGGTCAGATTGTTCCCTTTAAATTGTTTTGTTGCGGCAATATTTAAGATTGTTCGATAACCAGCCTGGGAAGAGGGTTGACTTTTCCAGGCAATATTTAATACCTACTAGCCAACATTACCATTACTGGTGGGCTAGTCCTACTGGGCTTTACCCCACATTTATTTTACTGGGTCAAAATGTGTCAGGACTTAGGTTTTGGATTGCTGGAAACAATATAGGGGCCTAGGCATTTTGTAGGGCCTATTTTATTATCGATACAGGCATACCGGTAGCCCCTTTATTTATTTTTTTATTGCATCAGTATGTTATAGGCCTATTACAAGCCTAGCCTATAATATGAGATTTGTCATTACAGGGTTGGCAAAAACCCAGTGTTTTTTTTTTTTTTGGGGGGGGGGGGGATTAAAGACAAAAACATATTTTAAACATTTTACGAGTATTAGGCCTATGCATGACCTGTTGTGTCTTAAATTGAGTTTCAAGATAACAAAATTATCTGTTTACTACAAGTGGCAGCTGGCAGTCTACACCAACCTATGTAAGCTACCGTAGTGAGATAGATCTTTGCAATAGGCCTAGCCTAAATCGACTTATGGATCCGGATCAGCAGTTCCGATAAGGTATACCAACAGGATTTAGAGAAGGCTTTGAATTCAATATGGAAGCCCGGACGGCAGCAGCAGAAAGCGTTATAGTAAAAATGTAGCCTATTATACATGTAGGCCTATGTATGTTCAAAATTGCATAACCGGTTGGGAGTGGAAAAGGCCCAAAAGCTTGTTGCTGTGTACCTGTACCGTTACCTTAGCTTAGCGGAAAAAAAAATTGTGAGTGGGATTGGTGATTGAGCAAGTTTGTATTAGCTGTAGGCCTATAACAAAAAATTAAAATTAAATAAAATATCAGATATTGACAATAAGTAAATTGAAGTGCATTTGGTTTACCAACAGATTTGTTTAAATAAATAAATAAAATAAATATTATATTACAGAACTTCGTAGTTCGTTTGCTGCACATACTCGTCTAATTATATCTTGTAATGTGATTTACTCGAATTTTTAAGCTTTTTGATTCTGAAAATAGGCGTCTTGGGGAATTATTAAAATCTGCTTTAACCAGCTTATTTTTTGTTTCACATTGATAGGCCTTACTAGGCATTGAACTTATCTAAAATGGCCCTTTGTGACATCGTCTATCGATCTTTGGTTGGTTATCGCTCACTCGTCGATTGCGTTGGGGCCTGCAGGGTTGGCTTGGTCGCTTTGGTTTGCTGTCTCCCACTGAAAATCAGTTAGGGCCTATGTGACTGAGTGGGTAGACTCTAAACTTTATTTATTTATTTAATTTTTTATGGTCATGGTGGACCCTTAGAGCAGGTATTGGGTAGAGGGAGCGTGGCCGTGCTAGCCAGCAGCCGCAAACATCTTCAAGATAGCGAGCCGTGCAGTCACGTCACGCTGGTCAGGGGGCTAGGCGCGGTAATGCGGGAGCTCGTAAACAATGCCAAAATAACACATCAACTATTAGGACCTACTCGCCGTATATTTTTGAAACGTATGTAATTATTGACTATGACAAGACAGTTAAGTTCTATAACCTTGTCTTGTTACAAGTAGCCTACAACCTTTGTATTCACATATTTTACCCATTTTATAGTGTGTTGCTCAGTGGTTAATTTGTAAAATAATAACTGGGCAGACGCTCGGCGCTAGGCCTATTATGAAGAAATATTTAGAACTTCCCATTGAACAATAATTGTTTTGGGTGGAAGTATGTTTCCTGGTACAATGGGGTGGGGGGTCTGGGTGTATGCCCCCCAGCTATAGTGCGGGTTTGCATTCGCATAGCCTCAAAATTTTAAAAAATTTTCCCATTCCAAAGGGTGGTATTTATTTTTTTTTACGTATTTGGTTTGAAATTTTATAAAATTGGAAAAACCCCACATATCACAAATCGTCACTTCAAAATTTCCCAGAAACTAACCCTACTCAAAAAAAAACTGTCCATTTTGTGTTGTTCTGGGACGGCGGATATTTTCAAAGGGGGAGAAGAGAAAAAACAATTGTAAACAAACCCCAATGAAGGGGGGGGGGAAAGGAGGGAGCTTATAGCCTCGCAAGGCGCTGTTTTTTGCGTATTTTAAACCCGATTGGGGATGTTTAAAAAGATATAAATTTTTTAAAAAGATGTTTCCCAAGCTGGGTTAACTTTTTTTACAACTTTTAAAGCCCATTTAAAAAAACCACTCGATCGTCAAACCCACCTTAATTTCAATACGAAGAAACGTTTTTTTACCTTAATTTTTACCCAAAAAAATCTGCTTTTTTGGGAGGTGTTCACAAAGGATGAGCGCGTGTCTCTATCAAAGCCTTTTTGAAATTTCAAGTAGGTAATTGCCTCTTACACAAAATTAGGAAATTACTAAAAATTTTTTCAGTTTGGTGTCATTTTTATGGTCTTAATAAGAAAAGTAGCAGTATTTGGAAAATTGTTTGAAACCCAAAACATCTTTTAAATTAAATTTTGGTAAAAACCCAAAAAACCAATAGGACAATGATGGAGCTTCCAAGTGCCCTTATTTACCTCTAGGCGCAAAGCCTGGTTTTCTCGAGTTACCCCAACAGTCTTAAACAAAAAAAATTGTGAGTTATTTATTATAACCCCTTTTTTTCCAAAAAAAAAAACTTTGCAAGCAGTAGCGTACCAGGATTGTCATTTGTCTGGAGAAAGGTGGGGGCACCCTTTTGCAATTACTAATACATTTGTGCTGGAGTGAAGTTCCAGTTTCCAGGTTATAGGGCCGAAGGCGAAAAATTCTATTTGTATTTTTAAAAAGTTAAAAACTCGTTTAAAAAATGTTCTCTGTAAATTTTATAGATAAAAACTTTTAAAACTAATAGGCCTTTAGGCCAAATTTGCATTTTTTTAAATAGTAAATTTAGGTGTACTCCCAAAACTCACAACTTTGTAATTGTAGGTACTATTAATAATTTTAAAATTTCAAAAAGGAAATGGCGGGGCGTTCCGCCCTGAAATTTAAATAGGCCTCCTATGGGGTTGCAAATTTAGACACTATAAAAAGTTTTTATAGTGATCCAAAAAATATACACAATACAAAAAAAAGATTTTAATTTTTTTTATGAGTCAAATTAATATAAAAAATAACAATAAAAATTAAGATAAATAAGCATAGACTATAGGCCATATTAATTTTTTAGTTTGGGGAAAAAATATTGTCATTTTTATGCTCCATAGGAAAACAATAAGTGTTAAAAAAATTTAGTCAAATATGTAGCATATAATTTTATAATATATAATAAAAAATAATAAAATAATAATAATAATAATAATAATAATAATAATAATAATAATAATAATAATAAAATATAATTGTTTCCAAAACGCTTGAGGGGGGCTGTAAAAACTTTAACAGAATTTATTTATTTAGGTAAAACAGAAAGCTTACGGTAGATTAAAAGTTGTTTGTGAAATTTACAACAATAGCCTATAAACTTCAAACAATACTTATTTGCTTCCAAAACATAGAATACGTCTTTTAGAGGCCCTTGAACAGTGTCAGATTGGTATTGTTACTCCTAACTTTGTGTTGTTGCAAGTTTTCTGTTATAGTTTTACCAATGTGGCATAATCGTATTTTGAAATAATCAAACATAACTGCTTTAATTAAAAGTCTAAGCCTACCCTATGATTTTCTAAAGGGTCTTGATCGAATGTATGTTCGTTTAAGGACGTTAAAATTGTATTGTTGATTTTTCTCATAAAACATCCATCCATCATCCAAAACATTGGAAGAGAAGTGACGCATCACGAGACAATACGGAGGATGTTACATCAGACTCTAGTATTCAGAAGGATAAAAAAAACACCTTTGTTTAAAGATGGCTTTCTTTAATCAATGAAAACACGCATGAACAAAAGGTAAGGTGTAAAAAAATATTTTGTAGAGTTTGGATTGTAATCAAGTTATAATTTACGTCAGCAAGTTAAGATTACTCCCATATTTTAGTGGTCAACTTTATTATTTTTCCAAATGTCTTTAGGCCTATAATAATTAATTAAATAATTTTAGCAACGTAATCCTACGAATATAAATTCAAACTTTAGGCCCTAATATAAAAAATGCGCACTTCGTTGTTTGTTAAATGTTTTTTAATTTCTTCTGTAAAATAGTCTGAAATATTTGAGTATTGTGCGTTGTTATAATTAGGGATGGGATTTGACCGGTCAAATTCAAATTTGTCGTCAGTCCCTTTCTCCAATTCAGCTTCAGCTTACCCAGAAGCTTTTATATTCTATTTGTCTATCATAATTCATAATATAACTACATTATAAATAATAATTAAAATAAAATATTACCTAATTAAAACATTTTTAATTGAAAAAGAAAGAAAGAAATTTTATCGTTTACATAACAATTCAAATTCAAATATAAAAATTAAATAATTTAAGTTTAAAATGCGATATACACATTTTATCTTTAAGTCAATTGACATTGTGCAACCCTAGTTATAATGTTGGATACGTTTTTGATACAATCATTTATTTGTCAGGGAAATATGTTCGAGGTGTCATCGTCAACATGCACAATTGAGTCAGACTTCGCCGCGCCCGATGATTTATTGTTTGTGTCCTATAATGTTATGGGAGGGGAGGGGAGGTCTAAAGTTTGATTCCAGCCGCCAGCAATTCTGTATGAAGATTTTACAGCCCCTCCTCAAGCAGATATTGGCAAATACTAGGAGACTGCATCTTAGAGGAAGCTCTGATTATTCATTCCCAAGTAGGCCTAACCTCATTCCTATTGTTAAATATGAAAAGGGGCTCACAAACAAACATTTAACGCTGATTTTTTAATATTTATTTACCAATGGAGCTCCAGGTGCACACAAAAACTACTATGTTTCGGAATTTTATTCAGCCCACCACTTTTTTCTAAAACGCACCAAACGCACTCTAAAAACCTGTTTAAAAAAAATTCGCCCCCCAAACCCCCCGCGCTTGGTTCGAGTCACCACAATCAGACCGCGTGTCCCTTGTTAAAAATTTAGGACTACACCACTGGAGGGCAGGGGTTCCCCTACGTCGTGGTCGTCTCCGTCTGTGTCATCATCCGTCCGTGTTGTCATTGTCGTCGCCGTCAGGGACGTAGTCAAAGGGAAGGGGAAAGTTCCCCGATGGCCATTAGTTTCAGGGTGAAAAACTCCCCTAATCACGGGACAAACCACGAGAAGGTTGCGAGTTGGAATTTGATGGCCCTTGCAATTATTAATAACACTTTTTTGAATATGTATGACCCATACCAATGTCTTCAATTGCATAGCCAATCATTGTTGTGATTTATTTTTATTTTTTTATTTATTTATTTTTTCTTGTGCAAAGTTGGCTTCATTAGCCATTCTTCTGTCTTGCTATCCAATATAAGACTGCCTCCTTTTCTATCCTGCTCAGTTCATCGGGCAGGGAGTCAATGTCACTCTTGAGGGCGGCGCATCTAGAGAGATGCGCTCTGCAAATTACAAAGTTTACAGGTGGCCGGTTTGTTGGTAATGTTAAAGTGGTGCAGGTGGTGTTGCAAGATGTCGTGACCGATTGCAAGCCGGAAATGTGTGGTGGCCGTCTTTCTCGACCAGTCTTTGTCTGGCCCTTTCTTGACCTCGGTCCACCAGTTCTTTAGTCGTGAAGTCTTTTCTGTGGTGTTCCTGAAGATCTTTTTTGTGGTCGATTTGATCTTAGTTTTGACATTTTTTTAAGGAGAGAGGTGCTGCTGGTGGTTGCGGTGCTTTTGTGGCACTTTTGGCCAAGAAGTCTGCCTTTTCATTCCCCATGATCTTGCAGTGGCTGGGGATCCATTGAACCTCTAATAATTTGTTTTGCTGACGGAGGCAGGCAAGGGAGTTTTTGAAAAGCAGCGATTTCGTATGGAGGTTTGCTTCTTGGGAGACAAATTGGATGGCCGAGACGCTGTCGCTTAGGATGATAAATTTTGTCTTGTTGAGGGGGAAGGCGGGGGTCTCGGCGATTTTTTCGGCCGCCCTGGTGATGGCTGCGACTTCAGCGTCGAAGTATGTTTCACCGGCTCCCATTGGAGTGGCTTCTTCGAAGAAGATGCAGTGGATGCTGTAGCCTGTTCCGTTTGTACCCGAGTCGTAGGGGCCATCCGTGAAGATGTGCACCCACTCTTGAAGAGGAAAATGCTACTTCAGGTGCTCCTCGGCAAGCTTTTTCAGTTCTTTGAGGTCATGGACATCTTTCTTCTCGATGCCGTCAATTTTTGTCCCCGGGGCGAGCTGATTGGACTTGTCCGGCAGAAGCTCTGGGAGTGGTACGTCAAGTGGTGCACGTGGTGCTTCTAGGAGGAAAGGACAATTTTACTCTTCAGTTGGGGACTGTTTCAGCAATGTTAGTGTGCGCCTTGACTTTTGAGGTTGGGTAGTTGAGCCATTTGTCGGGGTTTAGGCGCGCCAGTTTTTCGTGCAGTTATGAACGCGCTGCTCTCTTCTTGGCTGTAGAGGCTCAATTTGGCTGAACCACTCCATGGCGATAATTGGGGTGGTTTTCACTGCTCCCGTGATCAGGCGAAGGGCTCGATTTTGGAGTTGACATGGCTGGCATGCGTTGCGGCGGCGGCGGGGAAGACTTTGGTGCCGTACTCAATGGCTGGTCTGATGTACGTTTTGTGCATTTGAGACACGTTATAATTTTGAGCATTTATACCACTGTAGCACTGTAAAATAGCGGTGTGATCTGGTGCGACCATAGCTCAGCCGCTGCCGCCTGACCAGTGTCACATGACTCAACCTGTTTCATGTTGAAGACGCGCGGCGACACGTCATACTCCCTCTACCCAATACCTGCTCTAAGGGTGAACCCAAGAATTTTTCTGTTATGACTCTTTCTAAATTCATTACTACCGGTAGTTAGCCTGAATGTTTTTTTTTAGTTTAACCCCTTAGCATACCATTAATACACACTTGTTTTGCCATGAAATACTATTTAAAATAATTTGGGGGGAAAAAATTCTAAATTTTCTTCCCCTTTTCGTTTTTTTTTATCTTATCCCACATTGACATTTTAGAACCCCCCGTTTTTTCCCCCTCCTTCTTCCCCCCCCTCCCATCCCCCCATAGTGTTCCGTTAAATTTTTTGAAATCTTAAAATTAGGCCCAAGTTTAGTATTTTATTTCCCTAAATGGAAATTTTTGGCAGATTTCATCTGATATTGACATAAGTCTCCATAACCCCTCCCCCCCCCCCCTCCCAAGTAACGCACGTTGGGACTCCCCCCCCCCCCATATTTTTATCATTCCAAAAAAGTAAACAATTGAAAATGAAAAATTATTTCCCCATCTGGTAATCCTTTCCAGCCTTGACATCACCAACCGCTTTCAGACTACTCCCCCTCTGCCGACCCCCCCATTTTTCCCAACTACTCCCCCCACCCCCACCCCCCCAAAAAAATACCTTAGGTCATTTGTTTGGATTTATCTGATAGTGATATTTAGCCACCTAAAAACACCTTCCAAAGTAATTCATACCCCCCCCCCCCACTGTCTACTAAGCCCCCCTTTTCTTCCCTCCCCCCCCCCCACTTTTGGATGAAATTCTAAAAAAAAAAAAAAATAACTATTTTAGGTATTTAGTCAAGCCTTTTAGGTAATTTGATTGGTTCTCATCCGATCTTGACATTTTGCTCCCCCCTCTCCCCCCCCCCCCCTTGGCCACTATTCCCCAGGATAATTTCCCCAAAAAAATTTCTAAAAAAAATCCCCACAATTTTTAATATTCTGAAAAACACACAATATATTAAAAATTTGATTCTCCTCAAAAGTCATTGTTTCACAATCCAATCATGCCATCCACAATTGACAAAGAAACACCCCCTGACACCCGTCTGGCAGACGTGGTAGTATGGCAGAAACACCCCCTGACACCCGTCTGGCAGACGTGGTAGTATGGCAAGTGGTTAACAGGTGAATTAAAGGGGTATTCACCCGCTAAACTCAAAAAATATAGCCTATTTCATTCAGGGTAACTATTTATGAATTCAGAAATTAACAGAAAAATTATTGGGACTACCATGACCCCTCAAAAAAAATGTAAAACTTGGTATTTTTCGAGCTAGGTCCCTAGTATGGGTGGGGGGGTCCCCCCCTCCACCCCCACCCATACTAGGTAGGTAATAACAATAGTATTGTATTATATAACAGGATTAAATTAAAACCCAAATGTTTATGATACATAGTCTAAACCAAATATAGCCCAGGACAGGAAGTGAAGTACGTAATGACATTTGCCTGAGGTAGCCGTTTTATTAGAAAAACACTATTTAGCAATGATTCTCGAGGAGGAACTGCTTCGCTTTACATATAAATTTAGTTAATTTAGGCCAACTAGGCCTATCATTTTTTTTTTTAGATCTTTTGGTAAATTCTTCGTTAGTTTCCTACCTACCTACGTAAAATATGCATTTCTCTACGTGTCTTGTGTAGTGTGTAGGATAATTTAGCCTATCTTTGTGTTGCGTATTATAATGCTGAATTGTAGCCTACTGTTCTGATAATTCCCAGGATTATTATTAACAAAGCAAATAGCACTGTTGGTTTTGAAATATGTAGCTAGCTAAGCATTGGTTAAAGTAAAAATGTTCAGCTCTTTAAATTTAGTCCTACATCTTTCTTGGTACCTACATACAATTACCGAGTATTCTTACTGCTCTCTACCCTGTCATTTCATTGTTCAAGTGGTTAGTGTAGTAGTAGTAGTAGTAGTAGTAGTAGTAGTAGTAGTAGTAGTAGTAGCAGTAGTCAGGGTGTGAATTAACGACTTTGCAGAGGGGGGGGGGGGGGCTTAGAATAGTAATCTCGTTGGCAAACCGGGGTCTGGGGCGAAGCCCAGCCGCCGGAGGCGAAATTTCTTTTGGGTCATTATTGCCCTCGAGATGGCCTTAGAACTGATCTGAGGAAAAATTTGGGGGTATTATTGCCCTCAAGATGGTATTAGAAGCGATCTGAGGTATTATTTTGAAAGGAATATGTGTAAATTGACGCATTATTTATTAACATTACGAGATAAAGTCACTTGATGTTATGAGATGAGAGGGGTATCCAGAGGTGGGGATTTAGCCATCCCCGGCAGGGATACCTTTCAGTAAAATAGAGACAGGGATGAAATTACCAGAGGGGGGAAATCCCCCCCATCCCCCCTCAATTCGCACCCTGGTAGTAGTAGTAGTAGTAGTAGTAGTAGTAGTGGTGGTGGTGGTGGTGGTAGTAGTAGTAGTAGTAGTAGTAGTAGTAGTAGTAGTAGTAGTGGTGGTGGTGGTGGTGGTGGTGGTGGTGGTGGTGGTAGTAGTAGTAGTAGTAGTAGTAGGTAGTAGGTAGTAGTAGTAATCTTTATTAGCATTTTTGCTATTTTACATGTCACATGTCATACACATCATTTCATCACATACAACATCAAACATTTTATATGCCTATCAAAAATAATCAAATAATATAAACTAAATAAAACTAAAATAGTTATATGCTATTTAAGTGTAAGCATGTTCACATGTACATGTTTACAAATATCACTCACAATACACTTTCAGTCACTTTCTATCTGATATGAGATTTATTACAAAATATAATACCTACTAGGAAAACGCTTAAGTCCCGCCGCGTTGTTGGATGAGCGTAATTGGTGCATTGAGCTGCCATGTGTTACGCGGATTTTCTGTTGTTCTGTGAAAAAATCATTACTTAGTCCAAGATTTTTTTTTAATTAAATTAAATTAAATAAAAAATAACTTAATTTTATTAATTAATCGTAATTTTTAACAACAAAAAAATCGTTAAATTGCAATTTTCATAAGAAATAAATATTCGATTGCGCTCAAATTTAACACCAATATATTAATTCATAAAATTAAGGTTCTGTGAAATAATAATTACAATAGGATAAAGCATGTAGGTGTAATAAGTCAAAGAATTGTTTTAAAAAAGAAAAAAACGTAAAATTTCGATTTTCATGAGAAATAATTTTTCGATTACGCTCAAATTTCGCACGAATATCTTAATTCATGAAATTAAGGTTTTGTGAAAAAATCATTACAATCGGTTAAAGCATGTAGGTGTTATAAGTCGAAGAAAGTTTTTAAAAATCGAAAAAAATCGTAAAATTGGGTTTTTTATGAGAAAAAATTTCCCGATTGCGCTAAAAAACGTGGCAGTTCTAAGTTCAGAGATTTCGAAGGCCTCCATGAAATTTCATCGCAATTGGAGTATCGGTTTAGCCCGGAATCGTGTTAGCAGACAGACATGGATACAAAAAAAAGAAAGAAAGAAAGAAAAAAACATTACGGATTTTTTTCTCCAGTGTAGTGAAATGGAATCTTCGCTTCGCTCGCTACGCTCGCTATGCTCATCCAACAATATGAAACAGATAGATAGTCATAGGTGCATATGCAACACGACCTTAATCTACTGTCTAATCTGATCAAAATAAATAAGCATACCCTTAATGCCAAGAAGACCAACTAGCCTATATGATCATCTCAACTTTTCAGAAAAATCAAACACATGTCACTGCTTCCAATGCAGAAGGTCCTGGGTTCAAATCTCTAGGTAAAAATGCAGAAGATTTTTAACTTTGATTCTCTTTGTTAGGCCTAGTCAGTCCATCAATTCTTGGCTTGCTAATAATATGAAAACGAACAGTGACATTGGAGTTGTCCTAGCAACGAGGCCCATATAATAATTTCTAAGGTTGTTCCGACTTAGCCTGACGTGTAGTTGAGTGCTAAGCTGGCTCAATGTTGTAGGTATTTAGTTCGAGTTATGTTGGTAGTAGATGTAGGACCAAAGTCGAACAACATAAGCGGATGATTAGCCTATGGACCTCAACAATAGCAATCAATAACATTGATTGATTATACTAGGGAAATGCCAAAGTCGTTGTTAAACGAGTGAGTTAGCCAAGTGTTTTGACTTCTAAAACCAGACCGTCTGGTCACCTTACAGGAACTCACTCTGCTTGCCACAATAATTATTTAAATTGAACATTCAAAATGCGAATCGTATTCAAAACGTATTAGCGTGAAACATTAACAAATTTCCAAGATAAAACGAAATTACCTAATTTTTATTTCCCGTTTAACACCCCTCAAAAATAATATGTGGGTGTAAAAATATAAAAAAAGTTAGAACTGACGGGTATCGAACCCCATCCATCCGTGCGGTAGGCTAAATGGTTACCACTAGGCTATGCAAGCCACGTCAACCATGTCCCGCTAACTGTTACGAAACAAATGCCATTGATATTATTAAAAATCACATTTTTATTTATTGTAGGCTTAAATCGCAGTGGATCAAGCTGATTTTGTTAACAGATCTTAGTAAACTCGTACCGGATGTCTGTTTAAAATTTCAGCGCAATCTGTTCAGCGGTTCGGCTGATTTTCGACGTACAGACAGACAGACAGACAGAATCACAGAATGAGAGCCGTTTGAGTTGTTTGGAGACACTCAGTCCCTCCGCTCCCTCGTTTAATGAAACATAATTAGGCGTTTGTAGTAGCCTTAGGTCCGGTATTTTAATGTCCAGTTAAAGTGGCAAGTAAATTTAACTGCCATAATAATTTGTTATCACTATGGTAACCACCAATCAGACTTAAGCCTTATAAATATTTATTTAGAGGACTGACAGGTAGGATGATAGGTACTCACGTACTATAGGGCAGATGCTCTTTCTGTCACTTTCGCATTTATTTTTAATATTACATGTTCAAATGTTGTTCAAATAAATGCAAATATTAATTAAAAAAATTAAAAATGGCAGATAAATTTTAACTAGTAAACATTCACTGCGTTTATCACACGAGTTAAAACGGTTCAACTAATTTGAATTAAGTGTTAGTTCAAACTAGTGGTGTTGTTAAATACTACGGATTAGCTTAAAATGGTTTATTGGTAGTCCAATAACGAAAGTGTACTAGGACACACTAATGCAAATTAACTTTCTGTGATAAACACTTCAAACTAAACCGCTGCCCTCGGAATCCTCCTCCTGTGCACACTTTGAGTCGGGACTGTTTTGTCAAGTGTTACCATGTTTTACCATCGGCATGTTGAATCACAGTCTATTCTTTCTGCCAAAATGACAGATTGAAAATTAAGTGTTAAACCAAACCAACCACCAACCAAGGACCAACCAGGGACCCAAGCCCAACCAAGGAGTAATGTTTTGTTTTTTTTTTTAATAGGGCTGGGCAAAAACATCGATATTTCGATACGATATCGATAAATGGGAATATTTTCGATATTGATATTTGGCTTCATATCGAAATATCGAAACTTACACCAAAAATGCTAAATTTCGTAATTTTGGTGGAGGTGCCGGGTCATAAAACACGATTGTGAGATCGTTAAAATCGTTATGCGTTTTTGGTGATACCTTATCAACCCTATTTGGCCATAAATTATTTAAAAATAGGATCACTCTTTTAATAACTAATTTTTTTACAGTCAATAACATTTTGATATAGGTCCTATCGATAATTCGATTCATCATATCAAAATTTTTCGTGTGATATCGATAATTGAATGATGTGTCATAGCCCAACCCTAGTTTTTAACTGTCTTATTTCAGAAAAAAAGGCAACACACTGGACTCTTATGGGTAGGCTCTTACTATGTAGTAGATTTTCTTTGCGCATTCTATTGAGAAGTTAATAATCTGGTTGTTTTACGTCAGGCGGGGGCATGAAGCTCAGCTCCGTCTGGTGCTAGATGAATAGAAGTTCAAACAGTCTTAACGTCCGCCATATTAAGTGTAGTTTAAGTAGATATCTGTGATAAAGGCATCGTATTACCTAAACCGTATTAGCTTAGTTCGAACTAAATGTATGTGGTAAACGCAGTGATTGAAAACATCAACAACAGATAAAACATTCAATTTAGTTGTATTCAATAATATAATACATCGGAGATGACATTTAATGTGATGCACGTCAAAACAACAACAAAACAAAATAGAGCTCTTGGATGCTGTAGCTACAGCTAGAATGCCCCTGTGGGAAAAAGAGCAATTGCCAGGACAACAATTAACACAGTGCGCGTGAACAGGCAGGGAACGAGGAGCCACGAGCAACATCTAGGAGACAGTGAACTAAACATTTAAACAGAGTCTACACTAACCTCGTTTAAACGTGAACCCTTCTCCAAATATAAATCATACGGAAATATTTCCACCTTAGGTTGATGATCATGAGTAAAAGTCATAAATAATAAGAGTCCACCTACACCGAATGTTTCAAAGTATCACTGGACAGCAGTTTCTCTTGGTTTTACAGTCTTTGTGTTTATCTCGAAGGTGGAAGGGAAAACAAAAGTTTATTTGCTAGTGTTGGCACTAGAGCTGAGCGCGTGTCGTGAGTCACGCCTGACTCACGCGTGACTCACGACATTTATCGTGAGTGTGCGTGAGTGTGGACTAAATGGAATAAGTCGTGAGTGATTGTGCAAGATACTTGACTCACGCGTGATTGTGCGTGTCACGTTAAATATTTGGCTATCAATCTACTAATTAAAACTTTTTCTAGAAATATGTTTTTGAAACAGTTATTACATGCTATTTGTTACATGCAGTTTCAAGTTCCATCTTCAAAATTGCTGGTAACAAAACTTTTCATTTATTGCCCCTTCTCAGTGGTCCGTCTCACCATAGCCATGTAGACAGTCAACGCTCCGGTCTTTAAAATCAGGATACGTCGTGAGTAGTGCTAAAACAACACTGTACACATTTATTGTAACTACACCTGAGTAAAGTCGTGACTTATGCGTGACTGAATACAATGTGTGACATGGCGTGAGTGCGTTATGGAAAAATGATTTTTTAACGTGAGTTTGCGTGAGCGTGTAGCAATAATATCCATTCGTGCGTGAGTGTGCGTGATTTGAGAATGTTCGCTCGTGATCGTGACCCTACGTGAGTCAAAAGTCACTCACGCGCTCACCTCTAGTTGGCACAGTGGGCATTTAATTGTAGACTCAAATTACTAAACGTCTAAAGGTCAATTCAATTCAATTTATTTAGCAACTATTGATTAGTACATTGTTAAAGATAACAATCACCAATAATATTGGATTTGTCGATGTTTATTTTAAAAAAGTTTAAGAAAACTCAAATAGGGTAGTTTACACGGGCAACAATACAAAAATACAAGTAGGCCTACATAACAGAAATATTAATAACTAGGAAAACGATAAAGTCCCGCCGCGTTGATGGATGAGCTTTTTAAAGTTTTTAGTTTGCGTGGGATATCTTTTTTTTTGCAAGTGCTTAGTTTTGTTGCCTATGCATTGTAGGTGATTGTTGTCAAGTTTCTATTGTTTCTTGTCAATTGGTATTATTTACCGTAAAAAACTATAATATTAAAAGCTTTATTTCTATGGATTCTGGCTAACTTTTTCAACTTTTTCTTTCAAAAGGTACTACATCACCATAACCTTAATGTCCATGTGAAATATGAACGTTGTAGCCCCACCCGTTTGGTCAGAATCGGCCCAAATGTCACGAAAATATCGCACTAAAAATCAGAAAAAAATCGTAAAAGTACGTCAATTCTATGGATTCTGGTTAACTTTTTCAACTTTTTTTTTCACAAGGTACTACTTCACCATAACCTTAATGTCCATGTAAAATATGAACTTGGTAGCCCCACCCGTTTGGTCAGAATCAGCCCAAATGTCACGAAAATATCGCACTAAAAATCGAAAAAAATCGTAATAGTGCAATATTCATGAGAAATATTTCTTCGATTGTACCCAAAAACGTGGCACGTCTAAGTTCAGAGATTTCGAAGGTCCTGTCAAATTTTCATCAAGATCGCATGTATGTCGTTTGCCCGGAATCGTGCGAACAAACAGACAAAAAAAAACACAAAAAAACAACTAAGCTAAATTTTTGGGGGGTCAGTGAAATTGAAGTCTTCGCTTCGCTCATCCAAAAAATATTTAAAATGCTTTCATTTACAGCTTAGGCCTACATTTATTCCAGTATTGGTCTACCTACTAAAAATTTAAAAAGTCTTGAATAGAATAGATTAGAATAGAATCGAACTGAACTGAACTGAAATAGAAAACACTTCTATGTCCAAAATACTATTGATGATATAGGCCTACTGTAGAAATCTATGTAAAAAATTTGTTACCTTATATTCTGTTTCTTTTCTTTTTTTCTTTCTATTTCATACTAATCTTGTATACATTAAGAATTTAGGCCTAATTAATCTTTTTCACTATCTGTACATACAATTTATTGCAACTTTACCATAGGTAGGGTCTCTGATATGTTTATTTACTATTATTCTTATGCACATAAATTGTATCTTTAACTGTATTCTAGGTCTCTAGATTAAGAAATGTTTACTTGCATACATCTGTGTATGTCTCTCTAAGGCGAAGCGCCATCTTTCATATAAATTATAGCTAATTACATTTGAATACCCCCACAGACAGCGCTACGGCTCTAGGTGGGTATTCTTTCTTCTACTTATAGGCCCTAACCGGCTAAACATGTCTGCAACTGTTTCGTTTGTACTCAAACTGAAGAGGAATAAAAGTATCTATCTATCTAAAACATTCTTTGAGATGAAACGCCCTCACGGCTGTTTTAAAACGAGGCAAATCTATTTGTGGGAAGAGTATTACAAAGCATTGATCAAGGGCATTCAAACGTGTCGAGCCTAGTAAGTTGACTACAATAAACTTTATCATGTGAGTGGGGGTCATTGCCCCCCAGCCCTCATCTGGGCTTCACATCATATTCATAGGCCTACCTATAAATAAATTTATTTATGCAACACATATTTAACCAAAATGACAACATTGGGGAAAATATGTCAGGGGTCCAGGGTTAAGCCCCGGTGAAGATAGTTGTGTTGGTGTTGGTTCGGGATTCAAAGGATTTGTGAGTATAATTTTTGCCTTAGTGGAATACTGGTACTGTAATGTTGTCAACCTGCCTATTGACATGTCTTGTAAATTGGCACATTTTATGATGGTCAGGTCTCTCTCTTTTACACGTGTATGATGTGTTTTGTGGTGTTTCCATTCCTAATTTATATTGGCCCTATTGTGGTTATAGGCCTACCTAATTAAAATCATTTCTGCATGTGTTACCAAAATTTACAACAAACATACCAGTTGGTACCAGTAGCCTAACCCTATATTAAGCACTAATTATTAAATACATAAATTGAGCTAGCCTACTCTTGAGTGTGGAAACATCTAAAACCGTATTTGTGACCATTTTTCAGTTGATTTTTTGCACAAGATAACAACAATACTGATCAGATAGATTAAATTTATTAAGTTCATGTACTCAGTTACCATTCATTGGATGAGCGTAGCGAAGGTTCCATTTCACTACACTGGAGAAAAAAATCCGGAATGTTTTTTTTTCCTTTCTGTTTGTATTATTGTGTGTCTGTTAGCACGATTCCGGCTAAACCGATACTCCAATTGCGATGAAATTTTATGGAGGCCTTCAAAATCTCTGAACCAAGAACTGCCACGTTTTTGAGCGCAATCGAAAAATTATTTCTCAATAAAATCGCAATTTTACGATTTTCTTTTTCTTTTTTAAAACAATTGTTTGACTTATAACACCTACATGCTTTATCCTATTGTAATGATTTTTTCACAGAACCTTAATTTTATGAATTAATATATTCGTGTAAAATTTGTGCGTAATCGAATAATTATTTCTTATGAAAATTTCAATATTACGATTTTTTCCTTTTTTAGAATTACGTTTAATAAAAAAAAAAGTTAATTTTTTATTTAATTTTATTTAATTTAAAAAAAATCTTCAACTTAGTAATAATTTTTCACAGAACAACAGAAAATCCGCATAACACATGGCAGCTCAATGCACCAATTACGCTCATCCAACAACGCGGCGGTACTTAAGCGTTTTCCTAGTTTACAACAATTAGGGGTAAAGCACTCGACCGGCAATCGGGAGACCGGGGTTTGATATCCCGCTGGGATGGATTTTGTAATTTCTGGATTGATTCACATAAAATAACCACATATTCTGCACAAATGACTGACAAGAGTTTTAATTACAACCTTGTTTTCTTCTTATATGCTCTGAGACCACAGTTCTAAATTTAGTCTTGCATTTTTTTTAGGTTGCCTCTGAAGGCCTACACTGTTTTTTATTAGATCTTTGCAGATGTACTTAGGTATAACTGCCCCCAATAGACACAAATGTGTAAATTTGAATTGTATATACTATAGCAGCGTTTCCCAAACTTAAAATATAGCGACCCGGTTTAATCATGCTCCTACTATTAACGACCCGGCTTAATTAACGCATGTTTTAATTGTCTTTTTTAGAAAGAGTAAAATAATTGAAATGCGTGCTACAACAATGTATAATTATTATTATTATAGTTTGTGTAATGATAAAATTATACAGATTTTAATTTGTTTTACATGTTATGGTAAATAAACAAAACAAGCTTACCATGACAGTCAATCAGCCAGGTTTAGTGGGATGGGTGGGCTTGATGATTCTCAGTCAGCTCGTTCCAATTAGGATCTGCAGTTGACAGTGCAACTCTCCTAAAACTGGAACTAGTTTGGAGACGGTTCCTATCTTTTGTCTTGAGTTTTGTGAGAGTTGGAAACCCCAATTCGCACAGGTAGGTCGTGGAAAACGGTAGTAAAAACAAAACTGCCCTAGCACTAATGTTCGGAAACTCGACCGCACATTTAAGCTAAAATGCCCATGAGGACAAACTATCGAACTCTCTTTTCAGTGACAAGTTGTTTTGCAAACCTTTCATGTCTTCCTCTTCCTTATCACTCAAACCAGCTATTGAAATGACACTTACACTTGTCACTGTAGATAGGGGCTATGCACCCATAGCATACTCTCGATAGTTTGGAAGTGCTCCACAGTAAAATATTGTTCTAGTTTTGTTTTCAAGTTTTGCAGATGATTTTTAATTGTTTGCAGAACTATTTCCTGCATATCCAAATCCAATCTATTGGATTCTTCTATTTCAACCATTCTTTCGTTGAAAATTGGGAACGTACTGAATTTGGGTGTCCACGCGCATTAGCCACAGCGAAACTGTTTTTATAAAAGTTCCTATCTTCTCTCTAAGAATAAACACATTGTTGTTTTTGCCTTGCAATTTTAAATTGAGTTCATTCAAATGTGCAAACATATCTGCTAAATATGCGAATTTCAAAACCCACTCGTCGATTTAAAAAAATGCTGCATATTCTGGCTTCTTGTTATTACAAAATTGTTTAATTTCTTCTTTGAGCTCGAAAACTCGCGAGAGAATTTTCCCCCTCGAGAGCCACCTTACTTCCGTGTGCAGGTGCTTGTGAGAGGAGATCTTTAAACTTTCTGACAAAAGAACTTCAAAGCAGATAACACATTGCGGTTTTGAATTTTTTTTTTTTTTCATGTCAATTTTCAGTCTGTAAAACCAAATTTTAAACAATCTTTTGATTATTGACGAATCCAAGCCTCCTTCTTCTTGGTTGTTCGTTCGACTACTGTAGATTCAATCCTTGGTATTTATTGAGCCTGTCTGTACGTGACTGACACAATAGTATTTCTTTCTACAATTTAGATGTGGAACCAATCTTTGGTGGGACTTGCTGTTTTGTACTACAAGATAAACCCCATGCACATGTCAGTATTATACCGCGACCCGGCATCGAACACATGGCGACCCGGGGACCGGGTCGCGACCCGTAGTTTGGGTAACGCTGTACTATAGCATTTTGAACTTGCCAGTAAACTCATGCAATGCAATCCTCTGAATGCTGCATCAACAAAGTTTGTGACTTGAGGCATTGAATCTACTTCTAGCCCCGCGGGAGTGAAGCCTGAAGAGTGGGCAGTGATCGAGCTGCAAGGGGAGTTGAAGTCGAGACACCACGACGACTTGGTCGACCAGTTTATTGGCGATCTCCACTACACGAACGAGGTAAGAGTCGAACAAACCTGTTGCTTCAGAGCTGTCAATTGTTTGCGACCTAGTGATAGGGATGCTAAAATGATGCCAGTAGATGACTTGCTAAATCTAATGTTGGGTCATAGCATATTCAGTAGGCCTATATGCAGTGTGCAGACCTGGGTAGTAAGTAATGTTACGTAGATACCTAAGTATTGCGTTATTCTGTGGCGGCCCGACCATACAAATTCGGGGCCATGGCCCCGCGGGAAATAGGTGGGTGGGTGGTCAGCTCGGAGGGTGGGGGGTGGACGTAAGTAGACCAATTAATCATTGAGTGTTTGCTATATAAATATGAGCTATAAAAGAAATAGTATCGTGCCTATGATGAAAGCTTCCCGAACAAGCCAATAATCGTGTCAAATGGGAATGTAATTGTGATGGTTTGAAAATGCGCGCTCAAAAGATCGTGCCAAATAAACTGAAAAAGAACAAGGTCTCCCAAACGCATGGTACCATCAAGAAACTAATTTTTTTTTCTGTAACCACTATTACCAGTGGTGCCCGGTGGGTATGGGTGTCCGCAAGGGGTGGCAGGTTTTGCTTCCAAGATCCCTAGACAAGCTTTTAACATTTGATAGTACTATTTTCTTCGGTTTCTTCTTGAGCCAACATTTTTGATAAAAACAAAATGCATGAATTAGCTTTATAACCCAATCGAGCTCAAAGACGAGACCTTCCACGACAGTATAGCGCCCACCCCACGGGAGAAAGGTAGTGGCCGCTCAGTAGCCTAGGGGGGTGGGAATGGAGGGGGGCGGGGAGGAGCAAAGAAAGTTATTATTGATAAAAAAAATATGAGAAAAAATACAACAACAATTCGAAATAGGGTGTCACTGTAATGGGAATTAATACAAGAAAACCATACCAATGTTTATGTATGAACCTATATATTACTTGCGTAGGCACAGGAAAAAGTGTAATACACTGATTTGTGTTAGCGCTGTGGTAAGACAATTAATTAAAATAATTAAATACATTAAAAATAGAAAATTACAACACCCCTAAAAATATAAATAACATTATTGTAAGGCGCCTACTAATTATAATAAAAATCAAGGACATATCCAACTATTGCTATCTCCGATGAAATAAAATAAATGTACAGGTTAATCAACTCCACTCTATTATTTATATGCATATATTATTTTAGAATAGTTTAGATGGGAATTAGAATATTCGTTGCATTTTTATACAAATTAACATTAAAAATTGAGAAGGGTACACACGTCGCCTAAATATCCTGGTATCTCAATTCGACTGCACAAAAACTACATTATTTTGATGTTGCATTTAGCCCACTACTTTTTTCTAAAACGCATCAAATGCACACTAAAAACACGATTTAAATATTTTCGCCTGCGGCGCTATTGTTTTATTTTGCCCGTCCCGGACAAGATTCTTGTGGACGCCCTTGCCGGTGGGTATGTTTAGTTTGCCACGGCGTATCCAAGTGCTCGCCTGAAAACGTGTTTTAGGACACCAAAATTGGGTACATGGGCGCCCGCAGAAGAGGGTGCCCCCCTGGCCCCGAGCAAGCAGAAATGCTAATTAGCCCTCATTTAATGTGTGGATTTATTATTAAACTTGTACAGTCGATTTCTTTACTGATCAACATTTGTTAAATTTCATGGTTGCCAATTTTCTGCGAGATAAGTAGCTTATTGTGTCTTTTACCTGCAATAGTTCGTCTTGAGTTTTGAAAAGAATACCACTCCATGGATTAATGCGAGTTTTGACAGTCACAATTAAAGGCTTGCATAAGCGAAGAAGTGAGGTAGGGGAAAGTCAGATTGTCTCAGTGGACAAAAAAGCTAGTAACCGCCCATCTCAATGTTGAGAATCTGTAGCTTTTGACTAAAGGACAAAAAAATGGGGGGGGATATTTTGAAGGTTTCCTTTTGGTGGTTTTCTAGTTTTGAGTATCGACTGCACAAAAATTGCATAATTTTGGTATTGTATTCAGCCCACTACTTTTTTCTAAAACCCAACAAACGCATTCTAAAAACCTGATTTTCAAAATTTTTGCCTGCTGCTCTATTGTTGGGGGGCTCCGCCTCCCAAACCCCCTGTGCTTGCCCGACGAAAGTACAAATTGTAGCTTTGACCCCCCCTGCCAAAATTCCTGCGGGCGCCCATGCGTAGTTGGGTGTAGTACTAAGTTGGCCCCGCGGGTTTTTTAGGGTTCAAGCCTCCACTGGCGTTATTGTGACACAATTGACTCTTGTTATTAGGAACTTACAGCTGTAATCTCGGTACACAATTTTGATTTTCAATGTAACAGTAAAGTAATTTTATTACTTTTCGTGGAAATTTCGTGCTCAGTTCATCAGGCCGGCTCATAAATCACTCATTTACACAACCAATCTTCAGTAGGGGACATCAAATTTGGCACATGCTTTTTCCGCCTTTGTCGGTCTGTAGGCCTATTTTTACAAATTAGTGATGGGTAGTAGGACTGCAATTATGAGAAGACTAAAAACTATGTTGGAATGTCATTTTGAGTATCTTTCTCATCAAGTCTTCCACAACTTATCCCTGTTGTCTTTATTAGTTAGATACATATGGTTGCCATAGAGCGTATGCTACTTAAATGATAAATCATTTGCAAATTGGATTATTAGCCTAGAATCGATGTTTGTACAATCAATAGATAAATAGCTAATAAATTATTTGTCCACAAATTATAAGATACCTAGGCCTATGCAAAATTGCATTGTTGAACTTACCTATTTATTTATTTAGACTTTATTATTCACAACAGAAACAAACATTTCCACCAATGCAAATATTATAATAGTAGACCTACAAAGATAAACACAAAAATACAGTACAGAAAAATTACAAAGCATAGGTATTGATTAAATGTGTACATGTTTGTAATTTTGTATAACTGTGTGGGTGTGCAATGTGCATGTGTATGAGTGTGTGGTTTGTCTGCGGTATGTAGGCCCTTTGTGTGGTTACAGGTCTACAGTATTGTTTAGTTCTGTTTTGTACGTTGCCAAGTCGAAGAAAAAAATGTCTTAAGTTACAAGTTCAGTTTAGTTAATTTGTAATAAGTACTGTAGTTTGCAATCTATTTAAACATGCATATTTGCATATTATGCTGATTCTTGGTTTTGCTGTGTGAAATATGATATTGCTTCTTGTTGCTTGTTGAGAAAAGAACATGAAAGTCTAGTTTGCCTAGCAGTGATGACTGAGTCAGTGAGATGATTCATAACTTTGTACAAGTATAACAATATCTGCAATTGTTTGTCTAATTGCAAGCGTTTTGAAAAAGTTTGATTTACAGTGCATTCGGTAATCACTCGTATGGAATTCAATTCTAGATACTAGCTTACCTACACATAAGCCCTAATGTTGGTTTTGAGCTTAAAGCAGGACTGGAGAACAACTGATGGGGAAATTGGAATATTGTGACACACAATGAAGCCTGGGGCTATGTAGGAGAATTATATCTACGCAGATTAAACAATCGATTAAAATGTACTATTAATCAATTGATTATCTGCTAAATGATTGTCTACCAATAAATTATAAGTAATTGATAATCACTGGCAATGTTACAAAGTAAATGAATGTCTCTTGCTCATTACAAATTATCCCGTAGCTTATTGTTCCATAAAATATGACGTAGGCCCTATGTTGTAGTGTAGGTACTTGGTATTTGGTAAGTCTCTTCTGTGAGTAGACCTGTGTTGTAGCTTGTACCGTAGTGTAGATCCTCACCTGGTACTTGGTCTCTCTTCACCCTCTGTTGTTGTTTCTCTGTTGGTAGGGGGTGCCCATCCTGATTATCGGCCACCACATTCTCTACGGAAAGGAGATGAATCTAACCAAACCCTTCGGCATCCTCGAACGTAAACGCACAAACAAGCTAAACGAAACGGTATTATTACAATCGCCGGGAAGTGAGAAAGCCCTCGGACCTGCCGGGGTTTTAGAGTACAAAACTGAATACTTGGTTAAAGCAATTGTAAAGAAGAAATTATTATTTAAAACCAGGCCAAAACCCATAATTGCAAATGTTCCTAAACCTATTTAGCATCATGGTGCCGAATGTTTGTGTTGATTTCGTAACAGCATTTAACAAATAGACTGACTGAGAACTTATTTTCCTTTATAACAAACTATAGTACCGTGCAAGTGAAGTTTCATTGCTGAACTGTTCAAAATATGTTTCTGTAGTAAAAGATGTCATTCTGAACGGCATCTTGTGTCACCACATGACCATGAAAAATGTTCATTTCCAAACATGTTTAACAACAAGACCAGTTTTACATTTTGTATAAAATAATATGACTGAAGTGAGTTTTGTAATTATTTACCTACATTCCAAAATATTAAGAAGATTTAAAAAGTAAATAAGGTCTATAAAATGTAAAATAAAAGCCTACAGAAGAAAATATTGTGAATTGCTATTTTGTAAAATGTAATCATATAAATAAAGGAAAAGCTGAAGTTTAGAAGGTGTACCTACTTACTTCTTGTTGTGCTGTTTCTATGTTAGTTACGAAGCTCTTTGGTTTTCTCTTTAGTTTCATCTATGTGGAAGTCGAGTCTCGCCCCTCTGGGTAATACTGTAGACTATTGGCGGTTAAAACCTAACCAGGTAGCAGCACGGTCGTATGCCAACATGGCCGTCCGAAGGCAGATAAAAATACGGGCTGCATAGGGAGCAAGTGTGTTTTTCATGCTAGTTTAAAGCATAATATTTCATTGTAAGCGTCAGCTCTGGAAGTATTTCCACTTTCCAGTAGTTGGGTACGATGTGGTAGGACAATCACTATATTTTGTTACCATCAGCTGCAAAATAACTAGCAAAATAAGGAATTTTATCTCGTAATTTGCAGACATGTAAAATCCTATAGGCAATGTGTTTGCAGTAATTTTACCTTGATGGCAATACGATTATTGACCTTTACTAATTGGCCTACATGATATGTAATTTTATATCACACATTATTTCCCCCACCCCCGTAAGTATGTTTTTGTGGGTTCCCCACGAATAAAGTATCAAACTCGATTTGTAATTAAATTTGTGTTTCGTCACGCCATTGAAACCTCTTATAACACAGTCTCACATTTTAATAGCCCCCCCCCCCCCCGCAACCCGGCTAAAAGTTTAAAGTAATATATGAATTGCAGCGGCCTTCACTAAACTTTGTATATAGGCCTACTATTATTGTCCTAAATAATATGAATTGAATTGTATTTGTATTGTATGCTCTTTATTTTTAGCTTGACAGCTATTTTACATCCTACTTACATATACTTTATATTTATTTAATATCCACTCACATTTACTTTTAAACATACCAACACTTTTGATCTCTCTCAAATCTCTTGGTAACATATTCTTCTGTCTTAATATTAAATAAAATATAGATTTTTGCCCATAAATAATTAAGTCTACGCATAATTTGCTGTTCACGGCAGCAGTTGGTACAAATCTCTTGGTATATAGGAATAAAAAATCAAGGTAAGCTAGTTTACATTCAATGCACTGCACAAATTAAAAAAATATTATTAGGAACATATATTATTAATAATAAATAATAATTGGATGAGCGTAGCGAGCAAAGCGAAGATTCCATTCTGCTACACTAGAGAAAAAAATCCGGAATGTTTTTTTTATCTTTTTTCTTTTCTTTTTTTTTGTATTTTTGTCTGTTTGTCCGCACGATTCCGGCTAAACCGATACTCCGATTAAGATGAAATTTTATGGAGGCCTTCGAAATCTCTGAACTTAGAACTGCCACGTTTTTGAGCGCAATCGGAAAATTATTTCTCATAAAAATCGCAATTTTACGATTTTTTTTTATTTAAAAAAAAATTCTTTGACTTATAACACCTACATGCTTTATCCAATTTTAATGATTTTTGCACAGAACCTTTATTTTATGAATTCAGACATTCTTGTGAAATTTGAGCGCAATTGAAAAAATATTTATCATAACAATCGAAATTTTACGGCTTTTTCTTTTTTTAAACAATTCTTTGAGTTATAACAGACACCTACATGCTTTATCCGATTGTAATGATTTTTTCGCAGAACCTTAATTTTATGAATTAATATATTAGTGTTAAATTTGAGCGCAATCGAGAAATTATTTCTTATAAAAATCGCAATTTTACGATTTTTTTTTCTAAAAAATCGCAATTTTACGATTTTTTATTAAATTTAATTTAATTTTAAAAAAAAATTTAACTTAGTAGGTAATGATTTTTCCACAGAACACAGAAAATTTGCATAACACATGGCAGCTCAATGCACCAATTACGCTCATCCAACAACGCGGCGGGACTTAAGCGTTTTCCTAGTTTAAAAAACTCCATATTATATCTATACCCATTATCAAATACACCATTAATGTGACTTGCGTAATGGTACACAGTATCCTTGGGTTTAGAATGTTGAACCCAAAGACGGTACATAGCTGTTAGCCCGCTTTGGCCCTATACTGCCTACATCACATCATTATAATAAATTAATTACTATTATGGTAAGAGTATGACGTTTACGTTTATCGGTTGGTTGTATCCATGAAGAAACTGATGACAGTTGCGAAAAATGTGTCTCAAGGTATAGGAATAGAGCTCCCACCTAACCCACAGTAATGCACGGAATAAAATACACATACTACATACTTTTTTTTTCATTACGCAACACAAAAATGTGTATTACTAATTGTATGACCTTTCTTGCTTGCTAAATAATAAACATGTTCGAGTAAATTCAATCTTGAGTTGACCGTGACGCTACAATATTGCATTGGTTTAACATTGAATGCCGCCATGCAGCCCCACCGTATCTGCCTTAAAGCAGTTCTCCAGTTGACCGCCAGATGTCAGCCACTTTGCTTTTAAACGCGAATAGAGTGTAGATCCTACAGCCTGGTTCAAGTCTACTTTCTTCTGTGCTCAATACTTGTGTTTCATTGTTTTTTGTTCTGGCATGCTAAAACTGCTAATCGAAAATAATGTGTCTAGACTTTTAACACTAGTCTTGTGGAATACTAGGCCTAAATGTCAAATGAATGAAAATCTAAATCTAAAACTGCAATATCAGACTTAACATATTTACCAAATTTTTTTAAAGTGCTTGATGCATTGGATCTTGGGATAGCTCTTTCATATATTAATAATTGCTTAAGTATTGATTTTTTGACTGTCACAAATATACAGTAAGTCTATCTATAAGCTAGGTAGACCTATCTATAGTTCTATGCCTATGCCTATAGCCATAAATCTTATAAGTACGCTTTGCTTTCATATGGCACTGAATTGAAATACGTATGTATAGTACCTAACCTACATATGAATGTGGAGAAACTAGGTAGTCAGACTACACAGGTTCCCAAAATTATCTTTCATTCCCAAACTAAACTACACTTGTTGGGAAACAACTGCACCACATTAATAGAAGTGTAGGGTGGGTAGGTATAGGCCTAATACTCAACGTCGAAAACAGGTATTATACCTAGCATTATACGCTTCGAATATACACGTCGTAAATTATACTTTATGACATTAATGACACGTCGAAAATTACTGGGAGGTAGAGCTTAGGTAGGTCTATGGTGTATTGTTACTTTGAGCTAAATCAGTGATTTTTTATTTTTCATTGTGCTTCTAGTTAAAGGCTACCTTAGCCTACATACATTGGCAATATGTAAATTATAACTAGGAATGTTACTATTAAAAAAGCTAAGAATAAGGGATGACTTTGGTTATTGAAACGCGAGAAAGAATTATCTGGGGAGGCTTTTGGCTTTGTCCATATATATTTACTAGGAAAACGCTAAAGTCCCGCCGCGTTGATGGATGAGCGTTTTTGTAAGTTTTTGTTTGCGTGGGACCACTTTTCCTTTGCAAGTGCTTTGTGAATGCATTGTAGGTGATTGTTGTCGAGTTTCAAATGTTACTTTTTAATGGTTTATTATAAACCCAAAAAAAACTCATATCAAAAACCTTTCTTCTATGGATTCTGGCTCTCTTTTCAACTTTTTCTTTAAAAAGGTACTACATTACCATAACCTTAATGTTCATGTGAAATATGAACTTTGTAGCCTCACCCGTTTGGTCAGAATCGGCCCAAATGTCACGAAAATATCGCACTAAAAATCGAAAAAAAATCGTAAAAGTACGTTTATTTTATGGGTTCGGTTAACTTTTTCAACTTTTTTTTTTCCAAGGTACTACATCACCATACCCTTAATGTCCATGTAAAATATGAACTTTGTAGCCCCACCCGTTTGGTCAGAATCGGCCCAAATGTCACGAAAATATCGCACTAAAAATCGAAAAAAAAAAACGTAAAAATTTGCGATATTCATGAGAAATATTTCTTCGATTGTACCCAAAAACGTGGCACGTCTAAGTTCAGAGATTTCAAAGGTCCTGTCAAATTTTCATCAAGATGCTTATGCCGTTTGCCCGGAATCGTGCGAACCCAAACAGACAAAAAAACAAAAAACAAAAAAAAAAACAAACAAAAAAAAAAACAACGAGCTAAATTTTTTGAGGGGTCAGTGAAATTGAAGTTTCGCTTCGCTCGCTACGCTCATCCAAGATCATGAAAGCAGGTGACCTTGGTATCTTGTGAAGATCCCGGGTTTTCTTCGCTTCAATTTCTTTATGACGGCGAATTATTGATTCATCAGCTCGCCTTGTAATAAGTACAAACACTTGCTTACAAGTTCAAAATATAATGTCGAGTTCATTTGTTTTTAGGGTTGATGAAAATAAGGCTGGAATTTGAATTATACACAATAACATTCCCTCATTTAATTTTTGACGCAAATTTTCTACATATTCTACATATTTGACATATTCTACGCATATTTGCGACGCGACGTGTCGAATATTATTTGCGACGCGTCGTTACCCAACCCTGGTGTAGGGATTGGTTCTTGCAAATTGTGAGTGTGGGTAGACAATCTAAAGAGAACATAACATGAACATACACATATAGCTGTAGAGGATTGACAAACAAGATGTCTACTGGTTGACCAAATCTATGATGATATCAGTATGTTAATGTAAGCCTGAGAATAAAAATAAGATAACTTTTAACTACAATACCGTTCTAGAATCTAGTTAGTATTTGTATGTTTCCACAATTAAATTCATTAAGACATAGATTGTAAAGATTGGTAGGCCTATAGTGCAGAGTATGAAGTATTTATTACTGGAAGTTCTTTTAGACTTGGCTAGGTCCCCTGTTTACTTAGCGGACAGGATTGCTTCAATGACATCAGCTCTGAAGTTAGACCGCCACTTGAAAGCCGGCGTGGTTCCGTCCGTCTGATGCCTTTGAGCTGGAGTATCCCTGTCATCCTCACTGTTTAATGTTACACTTGGCTAATACCCGTCAGATGTAGACCAATGTGTGAAATACTGACCCTCATTGATTTCACCACTCTCCACTCAAAGAAGAACTTCTGATTTCAATGATTGTGTTGACTGATACATTGTGGACAGATTTTACTTAAATCCATCAATATTGTATTATTTAGTAAACAGTGGCTTTGGAGGCATGGTGTACCGGTATTAATATCTCCAACTGAATATTCAGTTCTTGAAACTGAGTGGACAGGTAGACTTCAAATCAATTTAATGTATTTATCTAAAGATAACACATTACAGTATTCATTGAATTTATTAACATTACATTACAAAATGTGAGTTGAGATAGAAAATCACACACACATAAAATGAATACTATGTATTATTACTTTTTCATTATTGACTATGATTTCATAGGGACTGTCCATCACATGACAATGATGGGTTTTATTTTTACAATACCAATTATTGGTTTAACAATTACTTGAAGGGGCAAACTATGTGAGTAGAGGGGATCTCTCCCGATTTCACATATTGTACCCCCAGTGTAAAACAGTAGTATCTTCAAATTTTGATTTTTTGTCAGCTACAACATAAGTATTTCTCGATTTGGTTACTGGGGAAACACTCCCGTAGGTGTAATTGTTATTATTATTTACTACAATTCAGAAATTAAAAAAGTCCGCCCCAACCGGGAATCGAACCACGGATCTCCCGCATTCCAGACAGGCGTCTTAACCACTAGACCATCATGATGGGTACATTTTAAACTCTGAATTGTAGTTGCATTATACATTTTAATGGATGGAACAGAACTGCAACGAAAAACTGTTGCCTTTGAACTGACCACCAAACATTAATATATTATATTTGTTGCAGTACTGTTCCATCCATTCAGATGTATAATGCAACTACAATTCAGAGTTTAAAATGTATCCGTCCTGATGGTCTAGTGGTTAAGATACCTGTCTGGAATGCGGGAGATCCGTGGTTCGATTCCCGGTAAGGGCGGACTTTTTTAATTTCTGAATTGTAGTAAATAATAACAATTACACCTACGGGAGTGTTTCCCGAGTAACCAAATTGAGAAATAAACCCTCACTCATACCTGCATAAGGTAATGACATTATAATTAATGTTTGGTGGTCAGTTGAAAGGCAACAGTTTTTCGTTGCAGTACTGTTCCATCCATTCAGATGTATAATGCAACTACAATTCAGAGTTTAAAATGTACCCGTCCTGATGGTCTAGTGCAGCGGTTCTCAAAGTGGGGTACGCATACCCTTCGGGGGTACGCGAAGCCTAGCCGAGGGGTACGCTGAAACAATTTTAAATACAAAGTTTTCATGACCCAGTTTTGGCAAAAATAACTTGGAAGTTAGAATCATATATATTCAATTACTTGCATCACAGCCACCTGCCACATCATTTTTCCGAGCTATCTTTAAGCGAAGCTGTTGCACACGGCACCACAGTCGCTAGCTACAAGCAATGATTCAAATGTATTCAAATTAGTAGAGAAGGTTCGTGCATTCTATAAAAATGTTAAAATTTTGGAAAGAACGCATTTCTGCAGGATCTTTTGCCGCATTTTCCCAGCTTTGTGAATTCTGCAATGAAAACAAAATTGTTCTCACAAATAAAATGACCACAATGTTTCGGAATCATACTGAGAAAATTGAAGCAAAATTTTTGCGTTACTTCCCAGAAATTCAAAATAACAACTCTACGAATGAATGGGTCATGAATCCATTCTCGGACGAGGCAATTACCACCGCGGGTGTATCTGAAAATCAGAAGGAACAACTGTTTGAGGTTTCAACGGACAACCATATAAATTAAAATTCAGTAAGAGCAGTGCTGCCGAGTTTTGGCATGGAATAAGTAAAGAATATCCCGTGTTAAGTGCTACAGCGTTGTTAGCCCTCCTGCCGTTTACATCAACATATCTATGTGAACTGGCATTCTCCACATTGACCGTCTTGAAAACGAAAAACCGAAACAGGCTCAACCCCGAAAACGAATTAATAATGGCCATCAGCACCCTCAATCCCAGAATAAGTCTACTGATGTCAGGAAAGCAGGGCCACGTTTCACATTAAAATGAGGTTACAACTTACAAAATTATTTTTAAAAAGAGCATAGCCGAGGGGGTACATTATAGTTTTGACTTACTTTTAGGGGTACTCGACCAAAAAAGTTTGAGAACTACTGGTCTAGTGGTTAAGACGCCTGTCTGGAATGCGGGAGATCCGTGGTTCGATTCCTAGTTGGGGCGGACTTTTTTAATTTCTGAATAATTGTAGTAAATAATAACAGAAGTATTGTCAGACGTTACTACAATTTTCCCTGGGCTTACAATATGAACAAAAAAGAGGTGCATGTAGTGTGTATGACAAGTTTGGGCAAGTTCTTGTTCTTGGCACGACAATATAGAGGGATGAGGGGAGGAGGCGGCATTAAAAATTAAAAAATTGTATTTAGAGTTTACCCACTCGGTCACATAACTGATTTACAGTGGGGGACATTAAATTTAAAGCAGACCAAGCCAAACCTGTAGGCTATGACACCATTGACAAGCAAACAATGACCAACGATAATTGCGTAAAAAGGACTTCGGTATTCCGATCCCTGGTAGGTGGGGGTGAAAGAAAATAACTGAATGGGCAGTTTAGGCTTGCAGGGTGTCAGTACCAAGTTAACAACAACAGAAGAGGAAATAATACGTATATCTATTCATAAATGGTATTTTTTACTTTCCATTTTACTTTACCAAATTTTACATTCTTTTGATTATAAATACAATTGATTGATCAGGTTATTTCGTCGAATCGAATAATTTTTATTGTTTTAACGTTTCATTACTTGTTTTTTTGAGGATAGCCCACACAGACAGTTGGGCTGAAACGTTAAAACGATAAAATATATTTGATGCGGCAAAATGACCAATTAATTTGATTCATAATATTCCGGGCATCGAGAGTTGGTATAGGATCCAACTGTTTATCTTCAAGGTGTTATTATTGAATTTCATACCAAGATAAATAAAAATAAGTAACATTGATAGTGTAGCCTACAAAACTGTTATTTAGCCCACTGTAATTTTTTGTTACTATATTATACAAGCCATTTTGATAAGGTCAACAAAATAACAATTAATACATCAATTAAAAAGGTCAAGTAGGTAACTGCTTTGCTTTTGAATTTTAGATAATATGTAACACAACTGTACTGTGTAGGGCAAGTCCCAAACTAAATTTGTAAGACGATCATATTAATGAAATGATCTGGGCGAAGACAGGTCCCTCGGCAAGCAGCATGGACAGTTGTAACCTCATTCAACATTCTAAGTAGGGATCAACTAAAATAGCTAAAGCAATCTGACTGTGAGTTGGAATATTGACAGGTATCTTTGCCAACACTGCCACTACTAATTGCAATAGAAATGCCTAAATAAAATAAATGAATTTGTATTTAGAGTCTACCTACTCAGACACACAATTGTTTTCACCTATATAGGCCTAGGCTGTCATCAAGATTATGCAATCTCCTGCTGCCAAGCTTGGGAGTAATTGTCGAGTGTAGAATTACCGTAGCAAGGTTGTGCTTCCTTCTACAAGCGTAGTGTTGGATTATTTGTGTAGTGTACATTGTTTGTCACAACTTTCTGGACTTCTCTTGGGCTTTGACTGTGGTTCCTAAAACATCTCCAGAATCCAGATACTAGTAAAACATTTCATTGTTTATGAGAAGGCTACATGATACTGTACTACTACTTTAGAATTTCAATTAAATCCAAAATTGCATCCACATACTGTAGAAACCATTGTGTCACGTTATTGTAAGTAAATTAAGTTTTCTATAATAGCTATCATAAGTAAAGTAAAATAAAGTAAAGTTTTATTAGCCAGTAGATAGCTATTTGCATGATTCAAAATACACGTCAGGCTTTGTAGGCCTACACTTGTAAACTACTGATAATCTAATAATTTATCGATCCATACTATTCATTAACTGACAAGTACCCTGAAGAGAAAGCAAAGTCACCAAAGTGACTCAGGTCCAAAATTTCAATGTCTAGTTAAAATTTATCTGCCAGTTAGTTCTTTCTATAAGTAAATATTTACAAGGCTTCTGATTGGTGGTTGCCATAGTGATAACAAGTTATGTGGCAGTTGAATTTACTTGCCACTTTAACTGGACATTGAAATACTGGACCTTTACAATCAACAGATTGTCAAAGAAAAAGAAGAAGAAGAAAGAATGTAAAATTTAAATGATTCTTTGTGCGTTGATATTTTTGATTGGGGTGCAGGGATGTTCCTTTACTTGCTTGTTCCTGCACTCAATAATGGTGGAGGTGGCGGGGACATCAATTTTCAATCTTTCTGTGCTCATTGTAATTTAATTTAATTTATTTTTAGTTTTTTAAATGGCGTACATGGTTGTATACATTTTAACATAACGCCCCCCCCCCCCCCAACCCCTTAGCCTCTTAGCCCTAGAGTCACCAAAAACATTCTGTACCATGCTTGTTGAAGGGGATTGCCAACAAAAGAACACAGATCAATCGGGCGTTGTGTTCGGTTGTTATCGTGGGACAGAGAGAAAAGCGATGCTTATATTATTTATATATGAATTGGCCACATATAGCATATTATGCCATTTTACAGTGACCAGTATAACAACGATGCATGATCATGAAGAAGGGAGGAAGGGAAACCCAGTACCGGCACGTAGCCTACTCCTTTCGTAAATGGGATCGTCTCTCCTTAATAATGTCATCATAATAAGTTTAGAATGGTAATAAATAAATTCAATTCACTACACTTCAATGCTGACATTATTTTTTTAGGAAAGAGATAAAACAATCTCTGTCTGTTAACTACTCAAATTTAGTAGTGAACGTTATCACGGATGATGTGAAACAAAAACTCAACGCGGGCAAGCCATGCCTTCTTACCGCTAGCTAGAGATAGTCAGGTTTTTGTTGCTAAATCGGTGAACGTGCTTTTATGAAAACTACACAAAATGCTAAATGGGTAAGTACTGTATGTCGAAGACATCAATTTGTTACACTGAGAAAATTAGCGTAGTTAATTTTTTGTGAACTATGTTTCTCAGTATGTTTGTTTGTTTGTTTTTCGCTTCGAAGCAAATAGCTACTCTGTTATTGATTTAATTTGAAGGGGACTTAAGAAATCTCTTTCCTTTAAAACTACTGATTACGTGTTTACAACAATCTTTGGGAAAAAATTTTCTTATCAAATCATACTTTTACGATTTTCACCCAAATGTTTGGAGATTTTTTTGTATTTATTGTTTTCTCTCTAACGGACAAACGGCTACTACGATATTGATGACATTTTCAGAGAACTTGTGAAACTTTTATGCTTACTCCTACGATTTTTTCGTAGTTACAATTCCATTTCTGTTAGTTGACTCTATGTCGGATGAACGGCTAAACCGATATTGATGAAACTTTCAGGGAACCTTCAAAATCTTTGAGCTTAGATATTTGTGTATAATCATAGAAATATTTATTATGAAAATCGCGCCATTATGTTTATTTTTAGAAAATAGGAACGCAGGAGATATAAGCTCAATCAATGCCAAGCGGCCTTTTACTAAAATTTGCTTTTCCCATATCTATCTCTAGGTATAGCATTGTTCTAGCATTTTAAGTGAGTAGATTGAATATTGTATTAATTTTTTTATGTTGCTATAGTTAATAATCATTTTCCATTAGAAATATAAGAAATTTGCACATTTATGGTTTTGATTGAAAGAACAAAATAGATGGTAAAAAGTACTAAATTTGCTAAAATAACTGCTAAATAAGTTATTCAACATTAATACGCTATTTGAAGGTTAACCTCTACTTTTACTTTTTACTTTTTTGCGATTTTGTTCCTGCTTCCAACGCAGAACGTCCAAGGCTCGTCTCCTGCTTCGGGCAGTTAGGTACCTTAATTGTTTCTGTGTAATCATCCTTGACTGAGGAGCCTTCATCGGTCAGGATTGCCGTGTCTGGGCTCGACCGACGACCTTCTGAAGAAGTCTCGTCGTGTGTGGTAGCTCTGGAAATCAATTTGTGAAAACATAAATATTTATCTATCCCCAAAGGAGAAACGTCCAGTTCTGTAACTCGATGTGTTTAACAATCTTGGCGTGGACGTTGTTAGCGTTCACAACTGCTACACTACGACGATTGATACATTTCAATATTATTTTAGTCTAAAAGAAATCTCGCGATTTGCGAAAATCCGAGCTGTCAAAACGAGAGCCGGCGTGTTTACAGTCTGCACGCGTCATATTTTGAGCGCGTCGTCTCTGGAACCCGGCCAAATATAGCCAGCCCCGTTCGCCCCCATCAAGGTTTGGAACGGTATGCGGCCATAAAACAAACTCCTGCACTAGATGAAATTTTTAGGTTTTTAGCTTTGCCGCACACTGAAATTTGGCACGGAAAATGCAATACGCAAGGGAAAAAGTTTGGTTTTGAGTTTTTTGCTGTTTCGACTTTGTTGGATTTCTGAATATTACATTAAAAGTTGGCCGAGTTGAGGGTGGGTACCACCCTTTCCTGTCCTTAAAAAAATGGAAACTTTTTACTTTTCCCCTTTCTCAATATCATTTATTCAATATTTTTATGTGATGTGTCAAACTGCACTTAGTTAAACTTTGAAATTGTGAATTATTGCAACTAAAGTTATGTTGAGAGCGATTTAAATTTTGGTAAATGCATATTATTTATTAAATTTTACCTGCTCATAGGGCAGGGAAAGGGTTATGCAGGACAAGTGTGGCCCTCTGTAGCTGACAGTGGCCCTATGAGACACAGTTAAAAAGTGAAACAATGTTGTTTCCGACTGACAAAATAATTCGTGTGCTTTGGAAGTATCCGGAAATTTGATTCTCGAATAGTGAGTGAATTATTGCGGTGATGCATGACAAAATAAGACACTGTCGAGTCGCTCAATCTGATTTCGTGGGAGAGTCGAACCTGACCCACCGATCCAACACCGCTCTATTGTATCCGTAAGGGCCAGTACCCTGAGACAAAGAATTTAAATATCCAAAGAATAAAGTTACATACTCTTAGGCTACTGGACCTGTATTTTCGTGTGTGCAGTGGTTCGTACTTCCAATCGTATTAACGAACAATTGAGATATCTTTTTTTTTTTT
>JAMZAV010004634.1:0-126939 GCA_024449915.1 Sweltsa coloradensis | reverse complement strand
GTTTTTCTTGCCCCCAGGCGGACGGTTTTGTCCGCGCTTTTCGTTCGGGTCTCTTGGCCTCCACAGTACTTGGATTTAGTTCTGTTGCTTTTGATGTGTTTTTTGTTATAGTCTTTGCTGTGTCTTTGTTTTCATTCATCTTTTGTTGAATAATGTTTTTTCACTTCAGGAGATTGTCTGTTCTCCCAGCATAGGGTTGAGTTCTTTTATTCTGCCCGCTTGTCAAAAAGCGCTTGTCATCTCAGTGTTGTGCTCCGTCGTGTACGTACACCCAAAATGTTGGTTTTCAAAAAGGCAGGTTTAGTTAAATGTGAGATAAGTCCCCCTGCCCAAAAAAGTCCCCGGGTTTCTGTAAGGGGTTCTGTTTTACCCACTTTTTGTGGTTATTGTTTTTTTTTGTGTGTTTTTTTCCTTTTAGTCCCTCTTGTTTGCCCCCAAAGACATTCTTTGGCTTCTTTTTCTGCTGAAGTGTTCGAAGTATCTGTTATTTTTAAAGGGGAATGTCTGTTCTGTCCAGACAAAATTTTTTTTTTTTTGGGTTGCTACTCGAAAAGCTTTTGTGATCTCGTTTTGGCTCAGTCTATTAGTCCCACAGGATGTGCAGTTAGGTTTGGTCGGTGTTAAGTTCAGTTCAGGCAATAAGACCTTGACACACAAAAATGGTGGGTTTCTGTGCTGTTTTTTTTATACATTTAATTTATACAACAAATCCAACACATCTTGGAGTTGTGCTTATGTCACTAATACGGTTTTGAATAGTTTCAATGCACTTCACGTGCAAAATCGATATGACCTCGCCGACCGACCTTTTTCCCCCATCAAAAAGCTCGTAACACATCGTCGTGGCAGACTCACCTCGGCTCGCATTCGGTTTGTTGTTCTTCTTTTGTTTTCGTAGTTGTAGGCGGACGTGTTTTGTCCCCGCTGTTTGTTCTGTTCTTATTTGGCCTACAGAGTACGTGTCGTTGTCTTCTGTTTCTGATGAATGTGTTTAGTTAGATGTTTGTTACCTTTTTTTATCTATTTAATTCACCTTTTGGATTTATACTTATTACAAATAAGGCAATAATACATAAAATTAGTTATATAAATGAGGTATACGAACATGATTAAATATGAAATTAATTGAAAGTTGCGGTGTCCAAAACAATTGGCTAAAACACTTCCTGGGGCGCGTTGGGAAGGGTTTGGGAAAACAAAAGGGCCCAGTAACACGGACCCCTGCGTCGGACTTTTCATCGCGCGCCCTGATTTTCTTGCTTTTAGCTCTCACGAAAATCCTCCTTCTTTCGACTGCTATTGACTGTATGTGTCTCGACAAAGAGTATCCGGTCGGCTGATCTCGAGTCCCCCACTTTCCCCCTTCGCCCCCTTTTCTCTCGATTAAACCAATTCTTTAAATTGAACTTTAAAGCAAAAACCCAATCCGAACCTCGAATGTCCAAAAACCAAACAATTTTCCCCTGTTAACCTTTTAACATAAAATTTTGGGATATGAGGGCCCATCAAATTCCAACTCCAACCTTTGTGGTTTGGCCTGTGATTAGGGAGTTTTTCTCTGGAATTAGGCGACTCTGGGTCGTCGTGGGGGAACTTTCCCCTTCCCTTTGCTACCTCTCCGACGCGAGACAATGACCCAGGGACGAATGATGACACAGACGGAGACACCACGCGTGGGGGAACCCTTGCCTTCCCCTACGCTTGTGGCTGGTTTGCCCAGCACGGCCCTTCCCCCCCGTCTCCCCGGTATCCCTTACGTCCCCCCCTTCGCTCGAAAACCAAGTTGCATAAATATGAGACTTTAAGCAATATCCAATCAAAAAAATCAATCTTAAAACCGCCTCTTTACAAAGAACACAAAAAGAAATTCCCCCTCTCGACCCCCCCATATTTTTCATTTTTCATTCTTCTTTTCTATTATTTACTGAATCATATTTATGTGAAAATAAAACAAATACTAGTCTCGGAAGGTATGGATCGTGTCCAGTGGCGTAACTACAATTCCAGGGCCCCCCCGCAAAAGAAAAAATATGGCCCCCCCCTACTAATCACCACTGATTATTTTATGTTTGTCATATTTTGTGCTTCCCTTTAAAATTTAGAACTTTTTGCCTTTCAATTTGAAAAACCCAGTCAATTACTGCTCGACATCCATTGTTTTCGCCCATCTGCTTCTATATGAGGTCCTAGACCTTGAAGACGTTTTGGCCCTTTTGAGCCCATTTTGAAAAAGATCGATCTTTCTCGTCTTTTGGATATTATTATTATTATTATTATTATTATTATATTTTTTTTGGATGTATTCATACAAATGGGTTTAAAACCGGGCTAAATGTTGAAAGGACTTACGTCAAGTATTTCCAGTGTCCCTTTAATACATTTACTTTTGTCTTAACCTAACAAAAAAAGTCATTTAAAATTTAATATTTTTTGTAGATGATTTTTTCTTTCGCTGTTTACGGTCGTGGCCCATTTCTCGCGCCATCCTAGCATTTGCTCTTGGGACATGGGAAACCCACGAAAACCATGTCAGGATGGAAGCTGTCTCGAAATCTCGAAGTATCATTCTTAGTTTAAAAATTTCAAAACTTTTCTACCGTTTTGAGTATTACTGCCTTTGAGTCTCGGTATCATTGGGTTTAAAGTCTAGTTTTTTAAATGCTTTTCAGAGCTTTTTTGGGTATGATGCCGGGGCTGATATAATGAATGGTATTGTATTTCCTTTTCTGTTCCACATCTTCTTGATCTAAATTGCAAGTTCACTATATTGAAATTTTTTTCCCCACGTGGTTTTCTCGACGTTATGGCACATTGGGATAGCAACGTCGATAAGGGTTTTCTTGTTTTTCTTTAAATTATTTTTAAATTCGGTTGTTGTGTGATCTTTTGGTCTTTTTTAAACGTGCGGTCAAAATATAATTGTAATCTTTACTACTAGTACTTTTCTCTGGTTTGTTTTTGTAGTAAGGTGTGTGTGTGTCAATGAGGTTTTTCTTGATTGTAGTTTTGATAATAATGTTAGTATTTGGGTTATGTCTGTAAGGTAATCTTTTTGACATAGTGATTTGCACCCGGTATGAGTTTCGAGTTTCCCCCTTTGCACTACATTTCTACATTGATCGTTTACTGTCGCATCTTGTATTATGTTTTTTTAATTTTTCGTCGCAATCACTCTATTTTGAATAGCCATCAAAAAACCTTTTTTTTTCCCAAATATTTCCCCCGTTTTTTTAACCCCCTATTGGCTTTAATATTACGTGACCTTTGTGTATTTCATCATAAGTCTCTGTGTAGGGTCTTTTCTGAGAGAAACTCTTTTGAAGGTCAGTTATGATTTTCCCCTTGTAGATTGACTTTTTCGTTTGCTAATTGAGGGGTTAATGTTTTGCAGCTAGACCACACCCCTAGCATGTGGTTTGGTTGCTTTTTGTAAAAAAGTATTTTCTTAAAAATGTCTATTGTTTAAAATAAAAGTTGTTAGATCAATTAGGCCCCGTCCCCCTTTTTTTCTTGGAAGTGTCAATCTCTTATTGCTGATTAGGATGATTATTCTGTGTTTGGAAGTGATACGGTTTTTTTCCAACGCGTGGGTCTGTCTGCGCCCATTTTGATTCCGAATAATATGCATAGGGTATAGCATTTTTTATTGAGGGATTTGTTTTACCGTTTATTTTTTGCTCTTGAGGATAGACTTTAGTCTTTTCTTGTATGTATCTTCAATTTTTGCTTTTATAAATTTATGTTTAATTCTGGCAGTTGGAGAATCCTAAAAATTTGTATACATCTTTTCGTCCATTATTCCCAAACCTTTCCATCATTAGTGGAATCTTCTGCTTGTGTAACCTTACCTTTTCGATATGTAGCGTTTACTTTTTCTACCCCAAAATCATGCGATTCTTGACTAAATTAAGTTGTATTTCTAGACTGTTAGTTGGCAAAATTTGATGCATACAACTTTTGGTCATCCATGTAGAAAAGGTGGGGAAATGTGGGACATACACATTATTGTCCTAATTTTAAAACCGTATGTCGATCGTTAACATATTGACGTGGGTTTAATGAAAAAAAACCTAATGCACTTATGATCACCTTTGGAAAAAAGCCACGTTTTAATTTTTATTGGGGTCTGTAGTATCTGTGGTTTTTCTATTTAGTTTAGTGTTTTTCCCATGTCTCCCTTACTGTCTTCAAAATTTACAATTACTGGGGTTTATTTTATATGTTTGTAAATCGAATAAACCATTGTGTGGTTTTAGTCAAAGGTTTCTTGTAGCAAGAGTTTACGGAATTTCCTTTTCTTTTGTGTGCCGATTCATTACAGTAGGTCAATAAAAAGTTGTTCTTTACATCCGGATTTTTTACGCATCCTTTTTGTTCCGGCCCTGATATTGTGTTCTTCGCAAAGATTATATACTTTTTTTTGGTTTTGCATGAGTCAAAAATTTTATATATAGTTTTGGGAAAACTGTAATTGGGCCCATATTTACTTGGGTTTTTTCGTGTCTTGTCCTTTGGTTTTAGAAAAGGTTATCCTTTATAAAAAATTCGGGGATTCTTTAACTCCATTTATAAAATCGTTGAGCTTTTCTAATTTTATTGTGGTATATTTAATTCTTATACCAAAATTTTTTAATTTATCATTTCCTGGAGCTTTCCAGCTAGTGTAGCACTGATTGTCGACTTTAATTATCAATATTTTTAACCTTTTGAATCTCATTTATTTAAAATCCTCACCCAGCAAATTTTATCTTGAATCCCTTGTGCATCCCGGTTGGGTGCTCCGGGTTACCCCCCTTCCTGTCCAAAATCTTCTATCTCTGTCTAGTTGGTGTTTTTTTCCATTATTTCTTTGGTACTAGAAGTTGTTTTGGAAAAAAGTTTTTTTTTTTCTTTAAACATTCGGTTTGTTCTTTCTAATACTACATTTTTTTTATCTTTTTTAAACTCTTATAGAGACTTTCTTTTTTGTTTAAGTGTATCCCAAAAATTCGTGAATGAATTCGTTTAAATGTTTATGCTTTGCGGAAACCTTTAAACTTTCAAATATATTTTGGGGATATCTTATCACTTTTTTGACGATTACCCTTCGGATTGTTCCCGTCGACCGGGTATCTTTAAACTCAACGTTCACCCCAAATCGTTTTTTCCCTTTCGTACTTTTCTTTCCTGTTTTGTCTTTTAATATGTTGCAGATTTTACCTTTAAACCCCCAAAAATCAAACCCTGCTACCGGACAATAAATTTCCGCGAAAAGTCTGCAAATGATAGTTGTCTTTTTGGTAAACGATAAAAAAATGTGTGTTCAATGGTACCGCTGTCTTCATTTCCCTTTTAATGCTTGGGTTTGGGAGTATGGTCTTCTGTTTGGTTTATTGCGCAAAATCGACATGGGTGTTGTAAATGCTAAGCTAGGATGTTCTTTAGATTTATAGAGGGGTTTTTTCTATTGCGTTATGCTTCTACCTCTTGTGTTTTTATCGTCTAGTTGTTTTGGGTATCTTTATCTCTGGTTGGTTTTGGGATTTCTAGTGTTTGGACGTTCGGTAGGCCTGGCGTTCTGGTAGGTCTGGATGTTTGGGAGGCCGACTTCTGGTAAATTTTGGGTTTGGTTGGTCTGGACGTTTTGTAGGTCTGGACTTCTGGGTTGGGCGGAAGTTCTGGTGTGTCTGGTAGATTTGAAAGTTTTTGCTGGTATGGCAATACCGGTATTTTTGGTAGTTCTAGTAGCTCTGGTATTTAGTGGTCTTATTCTTCTTTGCTGTCCTCTGTTGATTGCCGTTTCATCTTTATGTCTTGTAGTTCGTTTCACTTCGCGTTTTTTTCTATTTTTTGTTTACTGGAACATTTTTTTTTTAACTATAATTTTTCTTTTGGGCATTTCTGTTCACTTATTCTAAAAAAAGGGTTTCACGAACAAACTCCCTAGGAGCTTTGCGATAACCTATTAAAAAAGTCTCTAAAACTTACCCTATAATAGCTACGCATCACCAAATGTTTTATATTTCTGTCCATTTTATGCGCTGTCTCTTTTTCCGCTTTGGTGGTCTGTAATGATTCCATTAAGAAACATCCCTCGTTGTTATTCCCTTTTCCTTGTTTTAGATAAATTTTTCTACTATCTGTCAAAGTCACCTATTATTTTTATTGTTTATAAAGTCAAGACTTAAAAAGAAAAAAAAAACACTTTTTCAATATTATCAATTTTTGGGGGGTGATAGGCTTCGCTTTCAAACCCCCTTGCCTTTTCGTTTTTTAAACTTTTTTATTTACGAATTGAAGACTTCAAACTTCTCGATTCGCAAAAAAATTAACGGGCTTACGTAAAATGCTAAATATTTTATATTTTAGATATATTACCTTTCTGAAGTTAAAAAATGCCCTAAAGAATATAGCTACCACAACGTCAAAAAAAACAAATTCAAAATGTTTCAATGCAATTTTTAGCCTAGGGCTTTTAAAATATATAATACAAAATAAAAGGTTTTAAAAATAAAAACTAATACTTTCCCCTTAATGCACTTTTAGTCGTCACTATAGATCAAGATGCAGTCAAAATTTTAGATGGAAGCTTGTATTTCAGCGGGATAAAAATTTTAACCCGCAAAATTTTGAGCGTGACTGCTTGTAACCCCAACAAGTTATTTTTATTATTATTTTTATTTTTTTTATTATTATTTTACAATTATACTTTCGCGACCCGAATAATTTCTCTTTAAATTATTATTTTTATTTATTATTTTTATTATTATTATTATTATTTTTATTATTATTAGAGAAATCAAATATTTTACGAGTCATTTCGCGTGTTCGTTTTTATTAAATTTCCTGACGTTTCGATACGTCTGTGCGTATATCATCTGAGGGAACACTGAAAACACAGCGAAAAGACTCGTAAAAATTTTTTTCTCAATTTTCGGGTTGAAAGCTCAAACAAGAAATTAATTATTTTTAATATTATTATTTTTATTTTATTATTATATTATTATTATTTTATTATTTTCTAGGGAAAAGCTCAGTTGGACCCTTGATAAGCGAGCACGTGCTTAGCTAGACCCACATTGCACATTTTTTTAAATTTTAAAATTTACCACGTTCGCGTTTCCAGTATTATTTATTATTGCCAAGGTATTTGGGTAAACCCGTGTTTAAATCTTTACTTTAAAATCCACCGCCATCTAGAGGACCTTGACTCCTTGGGAAAACTTTTTAAACTCTTTGTTGACAATTAATAGACTGCTTCCTCGAAAGTATTTTGATTACTTCTAGGTGGCAGTGCATTAGAAACTTCGCGCGTCTTTTCGTTGCCATGGCAACGTTACTTTTGTTATAATGTAATTTCCATCTACACTACTTATAGGATCAAAATAAAATTAACATATTCGTGACCGGACGGACATTCTAAATGATTTGGCTATCTCAGATTTTGTCGCCGTTGAGTTTAAAAAAAAAACTTTCGATTAACTTTAATGTAACTTTTTAACTTTTTGAACGATTTTGCCACAAAACTAATGGCATTCAATCGAGAACAAAGCTTGCGGATGGTGAAAATTTCAACTCGATCCGAGCCTCCGTTCGAACGTTATCGCGAGACATACAAAAAAAAACAAAAAAAAAACAAAACCAGTGACTATTTTTTCCGGCAGAGTCAAATGGAAACGCTCGCTTCGCTCGCTTAATTATTATTATTATTATTATTATTATTATTATTATTATTATTATTATTATTATTATTATTATTATTATTATTTATTCATATTTTTATGGTCCAAGTGGTTTGCATGATCCATTGTCCACTACAAATCTTTTAACATGTGGATCGTAAATGTTAATCGGAAAATTGTTTCTATCTGTAGGATGATCACTAAAAATATTGCCAGAGTAGCTATTTTGTCCTCATTATAGATCTCAACACTTTGTTCACTATCATCATGACTAATCTTTATGTCGCCACTTACCACTTCGTCAGTAAAGGTTCCTATTAAAATTTCTGACTCTTCCGAGTCTTGTTCACACACGGATGTTGAACTTGAAGGTAAATCTCTGATGTTTGAGTTTATGACATTCACAGGCCTACTCGATTCGTATTCTATATTCTTATTAATAAAGAATGAATTGTACACTTTCGCACCAGTGTCCGATAACTTGATGATGAATCATCACAAACAATAATAATCTAAGCTTGTTTGTGCGTCGTATCATTATGTGTTGTGTGCTAGACCCAAAATTCTTGCGACATTTATTTTCAACAGTCGACGTCGACTCTACTTTCGAAGCCAATGTTATTCGTATTTCGTAAGTCCTGTTGTCAATGACGAACTCAAGTTTTTTTCATTTTATTTTTTTCATTTTATTTTATTTTCATTTTTTCCCTCTATTTTTTCAATAATTTTTGTGCCCCCTAGAGCGCTGGGCCCCATCGCGGTCTCGGCGGGCCCTTAGTTACGCCACTGATCGTGTCTTGTGTCACCTGTTCGCCATCACTGGCCTATACAAACCAAAGTCTTTTTGCTTACATACAGCAATGAAGACAAGGTAATGCCAACTGGTGATCGATTGCATGGACACTGTATTTATCTACGAGTATTGATTTTGAAGTGAAATGCACCATGTTACAGTTGGTTCATAATAAAAGTAAAATCCTTGAAAATTTGATATTTGCGACAATGTAGTGTCGTCTAGGTGAACCACACTACATATCTTGATATATTACTTTCAACCAATTAATTACATACCTAAAGACACATGTGCCACAGTCATAAACACGTTTTGAAAAGTGTCAATGCACTTGGCGTGCAGCTTCGATATGACCTCGCCGCCCCGCACCTTTTGACTGCTTCTACCTGCACGCACACAGCAGAGAGCCTCGTCTTGCAGTCGGTCTGTTGTTCTTGTCCCAGGCTGACGTGTTTTGTCCGCGCTCTTCGCTCTGGTCTCATTGGGCCTCCACAGGACATGGAGTTAGCTTCTGTTGCTGCTGTATGTGTTGTTTGGTACAAGTCTTTGCTGTGTCCTCGTTCTCATTCATCATTCATTTGAATAATGTTTTTTCACTTCAGGAGGTTGTCTGTTCAGTTCAGACTGGAAGGTTTAGTTCTCTCTTTATTCTTACCTGGAGTGACTGTGCATAGCAAAAAGTAGACTTCACTGATTTTCGTGATTCCAACGTACTTCTAGCTGGGCCTTCAAATTCCAACTCGACACCTTCTCGCGGTTTGGCCCGTGAATAGGGGAGTTTCACTCCCTGAAACTAATGGCGAGCTCTGGGTCGTCGTCGGGGAACCCCTTCCCTTTGACTACCTCCCCGACGGCGACGACGAAGACAACACGGACGGATGATGACACAGACGGAGACGACCACGACGTGGGGGAACCCCTGCCCTCCCCATATGCTTGTGGCTGGTTCTGACCAGCACAGGCCTGTCCACCCCTTGTCCCCCCGCGTCATCCCTTACGTCCCTCCCTTCGTCTCGATTAGCCAAGTTGCATAAATATGAGACGTAAAGCAATATCTAATCTAATCAATCTAATCTGAGGTTTTCACTGTTTACTAGATGCAGCATCCATTGCTATACCATTGACTGCCGGTAAACAATGTCAACAGCCTGTTCCATGGTGGACTGAAGAATGCTCAGATGCAATTAAAGCCCGAAAAAAAGCCTACAGACAATTCAATACTTACCCTACTTCTGAGAACTTAGTAGCCTTCAAACGCCTATGCCCAATTTATCATCAAACAGTGCAAGAAGAATTCGTGGAAGGACTACGTCTCCACTATTACCCACCGTACAAATTCCAGCACAGTGTGGAAGATTGTCTATTTGCGGACGCCCAATGTCTTCTATTCCGGCCATCCAGAACTTTGGTCAACTTGTTACTTCACCACATGACGTAGTGTGAGTGTGGCCAGTCACTTTGCTTCGGTTAGCAGCCACGCTCGCTATGATGTAGCCTTTTTCCAATGTAAACGAAGAAACAACAACGGCTTACATTTGCTTCCAACGAACTGGATGTTACAACCGGCCTTTCACGTTATGGAAATTGTGCACTGCCATTAACTCCTTAGGGAAAACGGCCGCGGGCCATGCAATGTTCATCCACCTGGCGAACTAATCTCTTGATATTATTCTGTTCTTCAACTTGTTATGCTTATCGGACGGATTTCCTGATGACTGGCGGGCCATCAAATTCCAACTCGCCACCTTCTCGTGGTTTGGCCCGTTATTAGGGGAGCTTTTCTCCCTGAAAGTAATGGCAAACTCTGGGTCGTCGTCGGGGAACTTTCCCCTTTCCTTTGACTACGTCCCCGACGGCGACGACAATGACAACACGTACGGATGATGACACAGACGGAGACGACCACGACGTGGGGGACCCCTGCCCTCCCCATACGCTTGTGGCTGGTTCTGACCAGCACTGGCCTGTCCACCCCTTGTCCCCCCGCGTCATCCCTTACGTCCCTCCCTTCGTCTCGATTAGCCAAGTTGCATAAATATGAGACGTTAAGCAATATCCAATCAATATCCAATCAATCGTAGCCTGCTTACTAATATTCAGTGTGGATTTCGACAGCGACTGAGTTCAATCGACCACCTCGTTCGTTTGGAAACCTTCATCCAAGAAGGTTACGTGACTATACAACACATGATAGGTGTACTCTTTGACATAGAGAAGGCATATGACACAACGTGGCCAAGAGAACCAAGAGTTCCATCTAGTGAGAACCGGCATTGGGAACCCTTTGACTTTTGGTGACTTGGATTATACTTGACATGAAGATACTGCATATACTGATGCTTAACTTTTATCACAACTGCATTTCGTTCATCCAGTTGGTTTTGTCAGATTTGGCCCGCAAGGTTTATTTTTTGGGCCCAGCATTGAGTATGAACCAGCTGAGACTCTATCACAACATACAGGGCATTAAAACTGGATGTCATGTAGCGCGCTCAGTCAGTTACAAAACTGACACAATTAATGTCATGGTCGATTACGTACTTGGTTAAAGTTGTCAAGACTGCTTGCAAACACGTGTTGGCATTGGCAGCATCCAAGACTACAGATGCGGCAAAAAGGACTTTTTGAGATATTGTTGGTTACATCAATCTGAATTAAGATATTGAAAACGCAATTTCCTGTCTTGTTGGTAGTTTCATCACTTAAAATTTAAAAAAAATTATCTTTCATTTGTTTGTTACAGTCTTCTCACCAACAATCGGAATGTATTTTTTTCGTAGCCAATCCGCAGCGGGCAGATCTTTTCTTCCTTTCACGTGTTTCGAACAACATTCACGAAGTTTGGTGTTGTCTAACTTTTCCTTGGAGATACCAGCGGCCAAGAACGCTTCTGTAGTGTTAGAATGAAATCTTCCTTTGCTTTCTTTGCATTCTCGTTAGTTTCCGCCGTGTGGCTCGTTGGTCTTGTGTGTGGCTCGTTGGTCTTGTTGTTAGCGTATCTGCTTCCAATACAGAAGGTCCAGGGTTCGATTCCCGTCAAAGTCAGAAGTTTTTTAACTTCTGATTTGGACTTAAGTCCATCAGTTTGTGTCTTAGGAGTTTGTAAACGGTGACTTTGGAGCCGTCCTTGCAACGAAGCACATAATAAATTCAGAGTTGTTCTGAATCGGCCTTGTTGATTCTGGCGTTGATTCGCGGGTGTTCGCACTGTCCGTACCACTGATTGCTATATTTCCTATTAAAAATATCGATCTTTGGTTGGTTATCGCTCATTCGTCGATTGCGTCGGGGCCTACAGAGTAGGCTCAGTCGCTTTGATTTACTGTCCCCCACTGAAAATCAGTTATATAACTGAGTGGGTAAACTCTAAATCCAATTTATTTATTTATTTATTTAGACAGTTGCCCTTTTCGTGTTGCCTCCGACTCGATCGCCTTCCGTTTCAAATCTCTGTGGCGTTCGCTTTCTGCATGCTTTCGTAGCATCTTTTCTGTTGTACTTAACGCGACAGTTGCAGTAGCAGCACATTAACATTTTGCCATCACTGCCATAAAAATTATCACTTTTTAGGGACTGGTTTTACCATCTTTGCTGTGTAATTCTGATGCACGTTGGCTATGCAAGTGAGTTACAACTAACCAAACAAAGCTCGGCACAAGGTTTGAGGGCGGTGACCTCACAAGCATGGGCGGAACAACTTTTGCGTCAGCGGAGAATGTGGCCATCACAGTCATTTGCTCCTTTTCGTTGTTTTGGGCAAGTTCGTAAAAATTTGTGCCACCCAAGTTCCCTTTAGCCCCCAACACTTTCCCACTCTTGGGACATAACAAAAACCCGCTCTCATCGGCATTAAAATGCGGTCTGGGCATTTGAGGATGTGTAGCAGGCCCTCTTCGGTTAAATTTGTTTGGACCTCTTTAAACCATCCCCTAATACCATGCTCCGTTACAGAGGCTCTGGCTAGCGTTAGTGTCTCTGCTGACTTTTCAGATATTTTATGGTGGCGTTTCATGAAGGATTTAAACCACTTATCCCCGAGACGGCCGTTTTTAAATGGTGTTTCTTGATTGAAATTTTTAATCAGCACTTGAACAGTGTCAAGAAGATGATAGTGATGTATGGGCAAGCCCTTTCGAGCTAGTCCCAGTACCCTCTTTTCTAGCAATTCCTCCTCTACAGTTGTGAGGACTGTTTCAGGACCCATTCTTCTAGTATCCACTCCAGATGCTATTTTGCGAATGAGGGATGATCTTGGCACCCCAAACTTAACGCTCGCCTTCAGCTTGTTCATTCCGTTGCGTACTGCAGCAATTGCAGAAATCATGTCGTCTTCAGAATACGAAAAAAAGTCTCGCTTCACCTTGGGCATCTATATGAGGATAATTAACAATTTAGAATGTGGTAGGCCTGTTTATAGACCTATATAATTATTATAGAACTGTTAGTATAACTTAATCCCAGCACTCACCTTGTGAACGAAAAAAGTAAACTCATAAAAAACCTTCAGTCAAGAACGCTGGTAGTGGGGATCGAACCGTCGACCTCGTCGGGGAACTTTCCCCTTTTCTTTGACTACCTCCCCGACGGCGACAACAATGACAACAGGGACCGATGATGACACAGACGGAGACGACCACGACGTGGGGGAACCTCTGCCCTCCCCATACGCTTGTGGCTGGTTCTGACCAGCACAGGCCTGTCCACCCCTTGTCCCCCCACGTCATCCCTTACGTCCCTCCCTTCGTCTTGATAAGCCAAGTTGCATAAATATGAGACGTTAAGCAATATCCAATCAATCATTGTGTGCTAGCACTGCGCCACCTCTATCGGATATTTGCCTAACTATAAATATTCATAGGCCTTATAAATATAATCATTATTGTGATACCCTGTTGCTAATTACTGGACATCTACTAGCATGTCCATTACTGGAATCAAATAATCCAGTGTTGGACACTCTGGTGTCCACTACTGGATAACTTCAAATATTGCTGCCCAGTAATGGTCACCCCTCCATCTTTGGTTTTTGATGGAAAATGAAATCATGAACTGCATATCATTGAAAATAAGTCCATCATTAATAGAATTAATACAAGTTATAGCTAAAAATAATGACTGATTCAAAAGATTTCATCAGATTATAATAGGTCTTACCTTAGCTATTGGGCCATCAAAATCCAACTCGCAACCTTCTCGTGGTTTGGCCCGTGATTAGGGGAGTTTTTCTCCCTGAAACTAATGGCGAGCTCTGGGTCGTCGTCGTGGAACTTTCCCCTTCCCTTTGACTACCTCTCCGACAGCCACGACAATGACAACACGGTCTGATAATGACACAGACGGAGACGACCACGACGTGGAGGAACCCCTGCCCTCCCCATACGCTTGTGGCTGGTTCTGACCAGCACAGGCCTGTCCACCCCTTGTCCCCTAGCGTCATCCCTTATGTCCCTCCCTTCGTCTCGATTAGCCAAGTTGCATAAATATGAGACGTTAAGCAATATCACATCACCTTGGCTATTATATTAGGAAGTTCTATTCTGCGGGAAGAAATCAAACTTTTTTTGCTATAAAACAACAAACTCCAAGGGACCAATCACAGAGCTGAAAAAGGTCACATGACATGGCGGATGGATACAAGTAAGGAAAACAATAGTTATTTACACAGGGACCTACTTTTTCACAACTTTTAGGTTAGAAATGTCCATTACTGGATACATGTCCATTACTGGCTTGACTTTTTTGGCTTGGTTTTATGTACTGCATTGAGTTTTTTTGCTGCAGAGAAGCCATGAAAACATTCTCATTTTGGATTGAAGAGTGTGTGTAGCTAGCATTTCTTGGGCCGTATTCTATTTTATTTTTGACAAGTTCATTGTGTTTCGATACAATTACAAGCAGTTCTAAGAAGTTCAGTTTTCACTGTATTCACTTTCATCATTACCCCTCTGGGCCCCGATTCATGTACATTTTTATCCCAGTATAAGCAGATTTAGGTGGTATAAGTGCGGTATAACTCCGAATCCAATTCATGAAGACTTATCCCGCCTCGCACGGGGATAAGAAAATATGTAAACAGATGGCGGACATTTTAAAATTTTGCGTCTATGTGTAAAACGAGAAAAGTTGTCATTACTCTCATAAAAGAAATCAGAAACCATCCCGGGCCTAGGCCCAGATGTAGAAAATTATTCATAATACAACAGTGTAGGCCTAAAGTTCCATTAGGCTATAGGAATAGATAAAATTAATACTAACGTTACATGTTTGACAAGCCCTAGGCCTCTTCTAGACAACCCTAGGCCTGCACGACCTTGTTCAGACACACAACCCGCACAAATAACTAGTTTTGATTACTAAAAGCCTAATGCAGATAAACAATAGTATGATAGTCCTAGGCTATTCAAAATTTACGGCAATAATACGCCTTTTCTTTTCTTTTAACGATCTCACGCAATCTTCTGTCTCTAAATAAAAATGTAAAACAAAAGATGGTGCAAATTTTCAGTGTTCTTTTGCTAATCTGCTGATTTACATGGCTGTGGAATGCAGTGGAAAAAACATTTGTTGTGTCTGTTGTTGGATTGAAAATTTTTGATTGGATGAGAGTTGCTCAGACTTAACCAGGCCTTATCCTGCCATGGCCTGCATTATACCGTCCTTATACCACCTAAACCCGGGATAAATGTACATGAATCGGGGCCCTGAGTAATACCCTGCAACGCAGTGAATAACACAGCATCGGCGATAACTTTTAAGTATTCTATGTTTTTAGCTACAAGAGCAGCATGACCGTGTTGATTGTGTAGCTACAAAACCCTTCGCTTTGCTATACTGGTACGATTTCCACTCTTTAACACACGTTTTGTGATGCAAACTGTTTGAATGAGACTTGAACCCTTTGTCTTCATCTATGGCGTTCTTCCAATTTTGATACCTATGATTAGTGATTTCAAAATACTTGACACCGTATCACTGGTACATTTAGTGCGTTTATGTAAAAAAAAAAAGGCAAACAAAACAATAGGCAACATTTTTTGTCACTCTACACTCTAGCCAATCAAATCGATTGTACCAGTCTCTGTTCAAAATTCTGCATTGTTTGCCGTATTGTGTTGTAGGAAACGATTGGCAAGCTGGTTGTTTGGGTTTGAACCGGTGGTTCAAAAGAAATCCAACGCGTGTCACACGTGGAATCTTAAGAGGCTCTTCGCCATTATTTATTGCGCCATAAATGCCTTTGTACACCAGTTGACGCTTGGTCGAATCCGAAAACCAGTTGTAAGTTTCCCTAACCAAGTAATCCACGCACTGAGGAACAGTTTTCTCTGTTGGCGTGGAAAGTGCTAGCTGTAGTGAATGGCATACGCACCGTATCATTTGTAGATGAGGCATTATTCTGCTCTCGTTTCATGATCTTAATAACACCATTGTTGATATCTGTATTGACTGATGCATTGTCAACACCTATACCAACAAGATTGTTGTGATTTAAATTTAGCTCTTTTAATAGGTCTTCAAGAGCCGAAACAATGGCGCCAGCTGTGCCCGATTTGAGTGTTTTAAAACTCAAATATGTAGAAATAGCACGACCTGTAGATACACTTGTGTACCGGACAACCACTCCCAACAGTTTTAATAACGAAATATCGGTCGATTCGTCTATTATGAGACTGAATGGAGAGTCTCCTATGTCAGTCTTTAGACTCTCGATGAAGTGTGGGGCTATGATATTTCTAACAATGCCAGTGCATTTCGTCCGATGAATTTTTTAAGTCTGATGCTGCCTTTGAATCGTGAAATTTATTCTTGCATAGTAAAGACAAGTGGTCACAATTTAAGAAAGACGAGTTCACAGCAATGTACAAAGGTAGACCGGCCTCAGCAACATTCCATTTGTTTACAGCTTGCTTAGTAAATGGAAGCGAGCTCCGACTCTTAAATTGATCAGACATGTGCTTTGCAGCAAGACTGTGTTTTTTTAAATCAGTTAACTTTGCGTAGAAATCGCATTTACAATTCAAACAATACGCATGTGTTGTATATCTTTCTACAGCGCGTAACCAACCTTTAAATTCAGGCAAATTTTCCCACTATTTCCTATAATGTAGTACGTATTTTGGTGGCATTTTTACAAATTAAATCTACATTTATCTAGAGAAAATCACAATTATATTGTCACTAGAGCACAAGTTTTTCAAAGTATATCAATTTAGCCTAGTACATTTATCTACTATAACCGCAAACACGCACAATAAACACTAGGCTAGGATTAAGGAAATAAAGTATCAAGCTTAAAAGCGCAGGTTACGTAGAACTACAATAATAAGTAGTCTACAATATTAAAATATCAATCAGTATAATAATTCTAGGGCCTAAGTAATGGAAGTCTACAATTAATTGTGAGCATCTAGATACGAGATGTAGGGGTATCATGATGCAAAGCATCAGCCTAGCCCTAAAAATAATTTTAAAGTAGTAGGGGACCTAGGGCTAAAGAAATAAGTTAGACCTACATTTACAATAAAATGATTCAAGTCTACAAATGAGTAAGGCCTATAAGAAATTCTACCCAAACAATTAATAGTAATATGACTTGGGTTATGAAATATCCCAGGGAGAATAAGTACAATAGATATACAAGATGGAATAGAAATGCCTTCACAATGGATCCTCAATGATAGTAATTAAAACTAAACAAACAATGATTAAATAAACCCTAAGCTTATGGTTATTTCTATTCTAAACCGAACTCTTTTTCCACCAAGATTGTTTGAAATCTTAACTTCGTTCCTTCTCGTTTTGCTGGCTCCATACTATCCAAATTCGGGGCGATAGACAGGCAGAAAAGTTCAGTTGGTGTGTAATTCTACAAAGAAAAATGTAATTGTAATATTAAACCATGAATTTACAGTAACGCCAGTTACTATTATAAGTCCACGATTAAACAATGCACATTAGGCACAAGTTAAATACCGGTAGTAGGCCTACCGATAATAAATAAGCCTTTAGAAATGTTGAATGTGTGAAAGACATTTTGTTAAAATTATTGAATAAACAATTGCTAATCTACGACGGATGGGCGAATTGAAAAGAAAATGTGAACAATTTTGTGAACAGTGAATATTTTTACTGACAGTTATTGTCAAAAAACCCTATTTCAGATGATACCGCCACTCGTTCACATTAGACCTACTTCACAACCCGTTCACCATGTCCCCGTCGTTCGTAATAGCTGTAGGGCCAATCGTTCAATAATTCAGTTTCTGCAATAATTTGAATATATTTTTATAGCTAGTAGCTACAAGTAGTACAACATAACTGAGGAATGAATTCACTGCAAGTCACTTGGCTCATTCATTATCAAACTTTGCCAAACTTCAACCCAAGTCAGGTGGCAAAGTTAATCATGATTAGACATCGGATTTATATGCAGATGCATGTTTTGTTCCTGAATATGCAGACTACTGGAACTTCTACCTAATTCCATTTCACACAAATACGAATCTACAGTATTAATTTTATAGTGTATATAAATGCATATATTGAAGGTTACTGCATAAAATTGATGTGTGTGCTTAAACCGGCATAAATCAGAACATTTTATGATAAAATTGCATATTTATTTTATTTTATGAAAATATTTAAGGTAGCCTAAGTAAGTGGTGAATGGTGGGTCAGCAACAGAATAATGATTCCCTCCTGAAAGTGTGGTTCTTTGTCCAGACTTCCAGACATTAAAAGATAATGATCAAATGACGAGGGAATTACAGGTCAATCATGGTTAGTTAAACAGACCTGGCCCCTGACCCCCTCCCCCCCCCCTGCTGTGCATGCACAGCATTTCTTATACAAACATCTTCATTATATCTTTCTATTGTGGAAGTATGGTCTTGATTCTCAGAAGTGATTTTGTTCAATTGAATTTCTATCACAAGTAGAAGCAAGCCTTTTAGCGTTGAGGAATTTAAATCACAAAATGGCATGCCAAAAAAGTATCATTCAATGAGGGTGGGGAGGAGAAAGAAAATAAGATACACACGTAATTATTATTTTTAACGCTTTTGTTCCCATGTGTTGCCAAACGAAGGGAAACGGAATTATTTCTATTCAGCAGGTAATTTATTTTGAGTGCATATTTTTTATTTTTAAGGATTTATTTGGGACTTTTTAATGGCATAAATGCATGCATATTTGGGGATTTTTAAGCGCATATAAATCATATGTCTAATCATGATCATGCCATAAGCCCTTTAAACAACAGACATACCGGCTTGTCGTCGATGGGGCCTTGTTGCGCCAGAGCCCTCAACAACTCGGTTCTTTCAGTTTCGAGTGATGTGTCCAGTTTTTTGTTTTTTCTTGTTGGGCCTGCTGGTGATTAAAAGAGATGAGGTTGGGTCTGGGGGAAAATGGTTAGTGGGGAACTGAATCTACTGTTGGATGGTGGTGAAGAGAAGACTATGCCAGGGGAGGAATTGGTTGGTGTAATAATAATAATTTTTATTGTAATTCCAATATACAAATTACAAAAGATTCATTTGTTTACACGTAGGGAGGGATGAGAGCTCCTCCCTACAAAATATTCTTCCATATTACCTGCTACATATATTTCACTATTACTAAATACTTATTTACTATACATATACTATAAGAAAAAAAGAGAAGAGAAGAAACAACTAGACTAGGCCTGTGACTAATAATATTTAACAAAGTATTCAAAAAATATGTTTGATATGTTTATGATATAAGAAGAATGAAGTATAATGCAATGAAGAATGAAGAATTATTGATGAGGGGTCATATATAGGCTAATGTAGTGGAAATTTACAGTACATTTTTATGATTTCAGATATTCATCGATAGAGTAGTTGACTTTATCTGTTAGGTACAATTTGAGCATGTGGCGGAATTTATTAAAATTGTCAGCATGACTTTTAAGTTGTATTGGTAGTCGGTTGAATATAAGGGAGCATAAGTAGTGTGGGCTTTTGGAATAGAGTGAGAGTTTATGGTGGTCTGAAAATATTTTGTGTTGCCCTCTAGTGGCATGGTGGTGGATGGAGGGGTTTGTGGTGAATAAGCTGGGAAATTTCAAAACAAAGAGAATTGCTCCATTAATGAGTATCGATGGTAGGGTTAGTATTTGCAGAGATCTGAATAGATCACGGCAAGGGGTCAACGGAGGGACCCCGGCAAGACATCGAATCGCTCTCTTTTGTAGTCTGAAAAGACACAGTGACTGAGAAGAGACCCCCCAAAATAGAATACAATACGATATATGAGAGTAGAAATGTGCATAATATACTGATTTGAGTATTTGGGGACTAATTATGTGCTTCAATCGGCGTAACATGAAGCAACTTCGTTGCAGTTTAGGCCGAATTTTATTTATGTGAGTAGACCATTCGCCGTTAATGCCGTTAATAATGCAATACGAATTGCAGGATACAACATCACAAAGTCTTCATTAAGGATATCGATGAGTTCCATTGTTTCAACAATTGTGGTGTCGTTATTTTTAAATTTGTTTATCCAGTAATCGTACCACGTGTTTGCCTCCTTTTCAAAATTGTCTATTTTATAGAGCGCTTCAATAGAAGACATGTTACTTTGAAAAGTGCAAGGATCAATCTTAGCTAAGTTGACAGGATGAATGCTTAAGAGGCTGAATGCTGGTGTGTTACTGTCATCGAAACGTCAAACGTTGGTCTAATGACATTATCAAGGAGTCCAAATAGGGAATAAAAATAGTTCGCCTGTAGTATTCCTCAGCTGACTGAGATGGGCAGTTTGATCGATGTGTTTGACGATTTGCTTGACGGGGTATTTTTAACTCTACGTCGAGCTCATCAGCCGTTTTGCATGCGGCTTGCCATATGAGAAGAAACGATTCTTCAACAGATTCCCTGTATTTTTTAAACAAAGCCAAAATGTTTTGAATTTGCTTCTGCATTTGCAGCAAGTCGATTTGCACTGCCTGTAGAAGTGAGACTGTTGGCTCCAATTTTGCACTATATTTACCAATCACTTGTAAGCAAACAATAAAACTGGGTGTGGAGCCAGCGGAAAACATTTGAAATGCACTTTGTTTTGTCTTACTGTTACTCCCACTTGTTGATAATTGACTCAATGCATTCATTATTTGCAAAAAAATATTCGAAAAGAGACAAATACTTTTGTTGTTGTTGCTATTACCCAGGAACAGAAAACATCGCCTGTGTCTACTTACCTCTAAATTTAAGTGTGGTAAATTACGTAAATTTAATTCCTGAATTGAAATTCCAGGGGGGGGGGCATGTGCCACCCCTTGCCCCCATGTGCCGACGCCCCTGGGTCTAGGCCCTAGTCCCTGATTAAAAAGATGTTTTATGCTTAGGCCTCAACCATGTTGGGCTTAGAACAAACATGTTTAGCTCTTGGTCCAAGAATGTTTAGGACTAGGCCAATGACTAAGCATAGGTTCTCTCTGTTGGGCCCAGACCGACTACATTAATTCGAGGCCGTAGCTAAAATGATTTGGACTAGCCCCACATGTAAATTTAATTTGTTGGCATATGCAAGCCGTAGATTAAAATCCTACAGTTTCAATACAAATTTCGCACTATTCATTGTTTTGTAATTTGTAATGAAATAAGAAAACTATTTGTTCATAAATCACATTCTCAGTTTTCTGACTGTACTTTTCCTTATACTATCTGCAGAAGAGAGTATAGAACAGTTGTCAGGTGATAGTTACATTTCCTTACCTGTTGCTTTATGCAACATATCTGCGTCGGCAGTCTAATACTTAGGCCTACAAGGAGCAATAATGTCATTAACTTTTAAACTATTAATAGCAGATGCTTCTTTCTCATTTTCTACCATAACTGGTCTGGCAGTCAATGAATTATTAGGGTATTAACGGATGCCATCATATTGATCATTAAGTGTTTCTTGAAGAGATACATGTTCATCTATTGGCTCATCAGCTCGGTCAATATCTGAATTTTCACAAGAAGACACATTTCCATCTCAATTTTCTCATTTTCCCTCATGTCAGTTTCAACCAGTCTTTTGATGTTTTCCATATTTCTCTGCCAGATATTAAAATAAGTACTTGTTATTAATGGGATTTTGAGGTATGTTCAAATCTACATTTATGCGACCGAAGACAAAGGTTTGCATTTGCCTTCTGCTACCACCTCGAACTCAAGACGGGGTGGTGTGATCTCAATAAACATGATTGTTACACAACAACATTAAACTTGAAAATACCACTGCAAAACGTTAAGAAGATTGTTGTCGTAGCAGGGTCGGCAAACTGCTCCAGCAAGTACTCTGCACCAGCGTTCTTTGATTCATATTGTTCTATGGAATCCATCGGTGTAACAGTGTACTTGACCAAGTACATAACGGACCGGAACCATGAGTTCTCTCGGGTGATAACTAGATTTGAAAATAACAATGCTGGAAGGTTGGGGTCCTCATCAAGGAATTTTATGTATGCGCTCTTCATTTTGCGAGCATTCAAAAAACCCTTTTTTGTTTTAACTATGAACAGATTCAGCTGAGAGAGCTCTGTCATGAATATCTCTCCAACAAGATTGGCTTTGTTGGCAAAGCACTGGTAGTGCAACAAATGCTCTCCCATTAAGGTTTTGATTGCATTTTAGCATGTTGTCATGTATCGTGCAGAATCCGACACTACACTGAGTACATAGTGGTACTCCACACCACATGATGTGAGGCTTTCATTTATTACTTGGCAGCAAAGCACGTTGAATCAGTTGCGTACAAATATAGGCAATAATATATTCAAAAAAGTTATTTAAATGAGATATACAAACAGATTAAATATTAAATTAATGGAAAGTTGTGGTGTCCAAGAACATGCAATTGGCTAAAAAAACTTCCTGGGTCGCTGTTGGAGTAATGGTTCGGAACAAAATGGCCAGTACACACCGACCCCTGCAGTCGGATGTTTCATCGACGACGACCACGATTTGCTTGTCTTTTATGCTCTCACGCAAATCCTCCTTCATTTGTCTGCTATTGGCTGCATGTAGTCTCGACGAAGAGTATCTGCGAGTATTGTTGTTAATCAACATCTTATATTTCCCCAAAACACATTAAAATCCAAAATCATTACTATCTTACTAATACTACTTACTACTTCCTACTACTATCTTATGCCTAATAGAGTTGGCTAATCAGCTTCCTATGTACCTTTGTTTCTCTGCCTTTTTTTAAATTTTGTAAATAAAATTCAAAGGAGAGTAGTCGTCGGAGAACCCCGTCCCTTTGACTACCTCCCCGACGGCGACGACAAAGACAACACGGACGAATGATGACACAGACGGAGACGACCACGACGTGAGGGAACCCTTGCCCTCCCCATATGCTTGTGGCTGGTTCTGACCAGCACAGGCCTGTCCACCCCTTGTCCCCCCACGTCATCCCTTACGTCCCTCCCTTCGTCTCGATTAGCCAAGTTGCATAAATATGAGACGTAAAGCAATATCCAATATCCAATAAATGCCTAGACATTAATTTTATTCACAATAAAATTTACTAGACGTACGTCCTTAAATCTTAATGTTCTTCGTCTTAATCATCCGTAGAAGCAACGTCCATTGCCTTTTCATCGGTATAAAACGGATGATGCACTGGCTGTATAAACTGTACGAGATCAAAACGGTCACTTAACTTTTCTTTAGTGAGCTTTTTACCATTGGGTTATAATGCGTGAAGTTCAGCATTAAGAGTGCCCGATGGCCGCCAACGAGTTCGCTTCGTTACATCTAGCACCATGAATGTGTCATCGTCATTATGGGTTTGCAAATTGCAGATCCTGAGTCTTTTTCGATTTCGTCCCTTAACAGACAGGTTAAGCCGATCGCTCTCCTTTTCTCGCTTATTTGCTTGTTTGTCCTGCCTGCCGCCTGGCTTTCAATTAGTTTGTTGATGTACCTCTCTCCATGGAATTGTACCTCTCTCCATGGAATTGTAGGGCCTTCAAATTCCAACTCGACACCTTCTTGCGGTTTGGCCCGTGAATAGGGGAGTTTCACTCCCTGAAACTAATGGCGAGCTCTGGGTCGTCGTCGGGGAACCCCTTCCCTTTGACTACCTCCCCGACGGCGACGACAAAGACAACACGGACTGATGACACAGACGGAGACGACCACGACGTGGGGGTACCCCTGCCCTCCCCATATGCTTGTGGCTGGTTCTGACCAGCACAGGCCTGTCCACCTATTGTCCCCCCGCGTCATCCCTTACGTCCCTCCCTTCGTCTCGGTTAGCCAAGTTGCATAAATATGAGACGTAAAGCAATATCCAATCAAAAAACCATGGAATTGTATGGACAAGAGGTACAAACTGTGGATCTCTCCCTGTGACCAAGAAGAAGGTCCGGGACGCTTTTTGCCCTTATAGGGGTTCACTAGGTCTCCTCTACCAGATGCCCTTCTCTTCTCACTTCTGGCTGACACAGCCTTGGCCTTGTGTTTTCCGTTGATGTGAGTAGATAGGCCCCGTTTAGTATCGAAGACTATTGCATACCGGGCAATTATAGGAGAGGTAGTGCCTACAAAATCTCCGTGACACTTCCTGCACCTCCATTTCGGGTCGACCATCCCGTGGTCTCTACTCAGATGTATCTGGTAGTCTCGTCCCCTGGTGTAAACCAGGTTACAAATCTCACAGATCTGAGTCTCAAATGGGTACCTTCTGATACCCACTCGCCCACCCAAAATCTTATCCGAGCACTTTGCGTGGTCGTCGGCCATACGTGTGTCAGAAGGCTCGGCAAGCACCTCTTCCAGGGATCTCGCAATGCAAATTGTACACAGTGTACCAAATAAAAAGCTCTCAACTCAATTTGCAATTTGCTTAGCTATATAATTTGGACTGTTCCCAACTTTGGACAGGTCAGGGGCCCAAAGTTACCGTCCAATTATATACATGTACATGTACAGCGCAGTTTCCCTCATAGTTAGCTGCTGAAAATCACTAGTGAGACAATTGTGACGGGCCACAATGGTCCACAAGCACACAAGGTTGCTCCAGCTGCCAAGCAGTGTAGAAGGGGTCACAAGCCGTCTAGGTCTAAAGATCTAAAGCGAAAACTCTTGGATGAGGTGGAGAATGTAGGATGAACGAAAGATTACACTCTCAAGAAAGTAGTCCCAGAGTTATATATGATATGACAGAGCATCCACCATTTATCGAAACAGACGAAGACGACCAAGACGTGGGGGAACCCTGCCCTCCCATAGGCTTGTGGCTGGTTCTGACCAGCACAGGCCTGTCCCTCCGCGACCCCCCTTACGTCTCGCCCCTTGGAAAGAAGTATACATGGTGGTAACTAAACTGATAGAAATCGTTTAATCTTGAAGGCGCAAATAATCTTAGCTGTTAAAGCGCCCCAAAACTACTAATACTATTGAAAAAAAAAAAGGTAGGATTCAAGCAGGCCCACGGCGAAATTAACACAACAAATGGGTCCTTGTCTTAAGTCCAAGTGCGAACCTGTGAGGTGTAGAGTCTCACAAATTTACTACTAAAACAATAGCATGCCCAAAGTAGCTTGCTTGTTCACTAACAGTAGGTGCCCATGTGCAAATATTTGCTAGACCAAAATAGCTCTCACTTTTATAACACAGAAACAAACAATATATGGTTTTTATAACATGAATAACCAGGTGGATGTTTAAGTACCCTGAGTTGATCGCTTTTGCAATAGTTGTGGGTGTCCCCTAAGTGAATGATTACTAGGCCAACTAGTTCTCACTGTTATTACACAGAAAAGAACAATGTATGGTTATTATAACATGAATAAACAGGTGGGGGTTCAAGTACCCTGAGTTGATGCTTTTGCAATAGTTGTGGGTGTCCACTAACAAGCTCCACTAACATCCCGAACCTTCTCATGGGAATATTTTCAATTGCAAAATGTTGAAAGACGTGCATCCACCGATCATTTATTGTTTTATTCTCTTCGTTCTATGTAGCTACATGTTCTTCTATGAACCGCTACACGTCTCCATAGTCGTCAAAGAGTGCCGCGTCATCGATGTCCGGCGCAAACTCGCGTACACTCTCCAAGCATTCATCTACGTTTTCCCATCTGATTGTTATATTTAGAAAAATCCATTTCATTGGCTCAAATGCCTGCAATGGATGGGCCCAATCTTTATAGTCCTGAGTTGTTTCGTAAAATTCGCATGAATATGCATCCAACTTGTATTTTGAGAAATGACCATCATGTTCCAAATTCAATAATAAATCTTTGACTATTTTCGTATAAAACTTCTCGAATATCGGTGCACTAGAGACGTGGGAAGAAAATAATTAATGGGTCATGACAAAATTTATGAAAATATTGTAATACGGCCGCTGGTCGAGGAATGGGTTAATTGGAGGGTGTTGTTAGAAATATATCAATTAACTAATGTGTTTATTTATGGCACAGATAGTACAATGTTGCACCGTTAGATTATAGACCGCGTGGTCCGGCTCTTCACTTCCCGCCTCGGCGGGCGACCCAATCATCCTCTCTCGCGGCACGCACGCCATCGGTAAACTTACCCCCTCCCATGTAGGGGTTGGTTGGTCCACTACAGCCCCCCGCTTGACACTTATGCAGTTAAGTTTTAAGTATAAGTTTACCAACGCAGTGATTCTTTGAAATGAAACATAACTGACAGTGTTGAAGTGAGTGAGTGTGAGTGTGAGTGTTGACAATCAAGAGGTACAAACACTCTTATCAACTGCAGCTACCAGAAAAAGTACGAAAACACCATGTAATTAAAATAAAACACCTTTAACTCTGTTGATAAGCAACCCTAAAATTAACTATAATTGAGTGGAAACACTTGATACCCTCAACCATGAAAACCATACAATTAATAACTAGCACAATTAGTTATAGAAGCACTTGGCATTCCGTGATGGGCTTACGAAAAACATAATTATAATGAAGCACTTTTTAATCTGTTGATGGGCAACCCTAAAATATAATTATAACTGAGTGCACAAATTCCGAGTGATGGTAGACATGGTTATTGCAACTATCAATGAGCTTGTGCGTTTTCGTCGCGCTCACTCTTGTTAACAGTCAGTTGACTTCAGCGCCCTGGCAATTTCCAATAAAACGGCCCTGTTTTCAACCCCCACCCCCCACCTCCCACATACACACACAATAATCAGTAACTTTTTTGTCTCTGAAAATCCATGCACTGGTAGATGATTAAAATTTAAAACGCACGTACCTTTACAAGTTGTAGTTGAAATTTTGACAATGATTCCACTTCCACTTCTCTACAGTCTACAGCAACAGTTGTTTACGCAGTAGGTTACTTTTGTCTGCGATGATGTCAATGATTTGGTCATTGTTTAGATTGGTAAGTATGCGTTTTTCTCTAACATGAATGCCTCTAGATGTTCTTGAGTAAGACTATTTCTTAAACGATTTTTAATGTACTTAAGCACAGAAAAGCTGCGTTCGCAAGCCACTTGGGTTGTAGATAACGTAAGAATTAACTTATAGGCTAATGCAATTAGTTTGTATGTTTCACTGTACAAATTGTAACGCCTTAACACGTGATAGCAACATGATGCACAATTTCTACAAGATTTGCAGATCTTTGTTGATTCTATATCGTCTTTCACACTATCATCAATACATTCACTGGTGTCGGTTTCTTCATGACCGTCGACTTCGACTTCAACTTCAACTTCAACGTCAATATCATTATCTTCTGTCAGTAGTATGGAATATTCTTCTGGAACTGTAAGTTTGAGCTTCTCCCAGTTTGATGCAAAATTTATCAGTTCTTGTCGTAGGTTTTCGGGTGTAGCTTCTTTATCAAACTTTAGAAGAATAGTACATACTCTATCTAAAGCGTGGTCTGGCAAATGTTTTTTGATGTCATTAAAATTTCTTGGATCAAAGCACGCGAAATCTGCAAATAATGTAGCGTTTCCTTGAAAACGTGTCTCCATACTTTTCAAAGCTTTGTCCAAAATAACATTGTAAACTTCTACTTCATATTTCTTCATTGAGTCGGCTTTATTGGTTCGTCAGCTGTTTTCTCTCCATACAGTAATGGTCGTTTACGTTTCCTGACAGCTGGAAGGGAATCTTCAACTACAAGATCATCGCCGTTTTCTATGTCTTTATTGTTTAATTTATCGTTGGCCCATTCGACAAAATTGCTTGCTGCTGTAGTAACTGTTTTGAAATCTCTTACCAATTCTCTCAACTGGTCTGTAGTTGTAGATACCATGTGATAGGCTTTTAAATAGTCCAAGCCACTTGTTTGAAGATATTTGGACAACTTCGACGTCAATTCGAATATTCTTGAAAAAAGTTGAGCAGTAAGAATAGTTTCATACTTTAGCAAAGATTCCTTGTGGTTTCTTGCCTTAGCTCTAATATCAGGTGACATTGCTTGGGAATGTTGAATATCATTGAGAGTAATTAACACGTCAATGTACATTGCACACCCTGACCCATGTTCTGGGTTGTCAAAGTTTCCAAACATTTTAGTCAGTGCAGCATCTTTAGCCCACCAACGAGTTTCTCCTATAATATTCAGACGTCGGTGGCGTGTGTCTTGACTACCCCTTTCCCAGACATCCATTCGTTTATAGGATTCCCTAAAAAACACGGCGATTGAATTGAAAGTGGTGAATAACGAAGCAGCTGTAATGGATGCCAATGTTGCATCTGTGACAACCAAATTCAATACATGGGCATAGCACCATACGTGCACTTGACCTGGAGATGCATCACTGAGGTGTTTTGTAAACCCATTGTACACACCTTGCATATTCGCTGCTCCATCGGTAGCGTTTCCAACGCAATTTTTAATGTCAATCTTGTGGGTTTTAAGGATTTTTTTCTAGAAGCACATAAAATCCCTTTCCAGTTGAGTCCTTGCAATTCACCATAGCTAACAATCTCTCATGTACTTCTTCATTCACATATCTTATGATCACTGAACACTGGTCTTTTACCGTGTTATCCTGAGTAGTATCTATTTGCACTGAGAACATTCTCGCCTCGCGCACTTCACTAGCTATGGTATCTTGAATTAATTGTCGAATGGTTTCAACAATGTAATTAACTGTCGTTTTTGATAAAAGTGTAACAAGACCACCATGACGATTATTTCCAGACTTTTTAGCAGCCATTGATTTTTTTATAACATCGTCCAAATGCTCTTTTAGTACAATGTCATATTTTCCAAGAAGTAGTACAAGTTCTAAGAAATTTCCATGATCCAATGTACTATCGGCTAAGGTATATGCCGCCTCGTTGGACTTTCCTCTAAAACTTAGCCCTCGTTTCCCAATAATTTTTACAATGTCAATGATTCGTTCCAAAGCCCGTCGACGTTGCTTGACTAGCTCATTTCTTATGCCCGTGTGTTTAGAAAATAGTAATGTTTCGATATCACCACCAGAAGACTTTAAAATATGGCACTGGGTATTATCGCAGTGATGAATACTTTTTTCGTGCTCTTCGATGCGTGAGTAAATGTGCCTCCAGTCCGTCATACCAATCGACTTGAAAAGCACGTAATCGGAATTTGTATGAGTGCTATAAGCGATGCATACAGTGCAAAAGAGAGCTTTTTGTTTCGCGTCATAGCTTAACCAACGACGATTTGTTCCATCTTTTCTATTGAAAACTTTCATTCCATTAAACGGTAAATTGCTGTCACTAGGTTGAAAAGGATGCACTTTAAAAAATTGGGTTCGATTTATATCACTGGGTTTTAAGAAATAATTGAAAGTTGAATCTGTTTCGAGTAGTTCAGGAGGAGTTTGAATTACAGTTACGGTACCTTCTTTGTTTGGAATTGGATTATCAGTATCAGAAGCGTTGTGAGGCAAATCGGTGGATACAGAGTTCGAGTTGTGCTGCTCCATCGCAAATGGGGTCGGTAACTGTGTCTGTGCTGACGCTGAGGAAGTCGATGGGTCCTCATCCTGACTCGTTGATGGGCAATTACTTGTCGACTTTTTTTTAAACAAATCCGTCAGTTTAAAGCACTTTTGCGCCTCTTCCTTCAGCAGTTTTTGGCGCTTGCACCGCACTTTTTCTGCTCCGCCTTTCAAGGGCCTTTTTGTCCCTACCTTTTCCACAACGCGATCGCCAGCGTTATCGCCGTCTAAATTATTGATGTCCATGTTATTCATATTCACTTACTTTACTAACCAAATTAAACACACGATACACGATAACACTTACTCGAATCGAATCTTACGTCCGCGGCGCGGTCCGAACACATTGAGAGCTTCCCTCGAACTGAATATTCCCTTGACCAGAACATGACTGATGAGAAACCAACCAACCTCCCCCACCCCACCACGCCGTCAACTCGCCAGTCTTTGTCACAGCGGTACTCTTGCAGTGCAGTTCCCTACACCGGCCTCGTATTTAAAATCTCAAATGACTCACTCGCTCACTCGGACCAAAGATCTGCCGACAGCAAGCCGACACCAAGTACATTAGCTGACAGGGGCTTTTCACTTTTCAGACTTTCAGACCAGACTCTCAGCGAGCCCATTTCCCACTTTTTATATACATAAGAACAACACATTATCTGATATTTGATAGTGATAGATTTCAATGTAGGGCCGTAGGCGGCCCAAAACCTTCTCAGCCCTACCGGCCCTTCTGGCATTTGCCCGGTCGACAGATGGGCCTATCCGCCCCTGGCTTGAGATTGATAGTATTTTGCGATACTTTCAAGATATTTCCTGCCATGTCAAAATTCATAGGCGTTCGACCCAATTTCGTGATGAATTTTGAATGGGCCTTCATATAGCAAAGACACATTGTTAGCCTTGAGCAATACCAGCCGTCTTTATCTGTAGCATAGGGGCTTGTTGTAGGTGAGCCCGTGGCTGTTTTTTCTTCTTTCCGCCCGCGACAACAACCTTGCGTTCGCCAGGGCAAGCTTCGTGACCAGAGGCAGCTTGTCTCGCGGCGGCCACGGGAAGTATCTGTCCGTGTCCCGGCCGGGTTTGGCGCCGAGATGCCGTCAACTCCGTACTATCTGTATGATCGTGTTTAGACAGTCGACAGCTAGACAGTCGAGGTAGTGGTCCCAACAGGTTTACCGCTATCAGTTGTCCCTTGGCTCATGGTAGTATCGGGCCTTCAAATTCCAACTCGACACCTTCTCGCGGTTTGGCCCGTGAATAAGGGAGTTTCACTCCCTGAAACTAATGGCGAGCTCTGGGTCGTCGTCGGGGAACCCCTTCCCTTTGATTACCTCCCCGACGGCGACGACAAAGACAACACGGACGGATGATGACACAGACGGAGACGACCACTACGTGGGGGAACCCCTGCCCTCCCCATATGCTTGTGGCTGGTTCTGACCAGCACAGGCCTGTCCACCCCTTGTCCCCCCCGCGTCATCCCTTACGTCCCTCCCTTCGTCTCGTTTAGCCTAGTTGCATAAATATGAGACGTAAAGCAATATCCAATCAAAAAAATCATGGTAGGATCGGCATGAACTCTCCGTGATAACGTTCATTATGTATTTTGCTCGTGCGTTCAAATTCCAACTCGACACCTTCTCGCAGTTTGGCCCGTGAATAGGGGAGTTTCACTCCCTGAAACTAATGGCGAGCTCTGGGTCGTCGTTGGGGAACCCCTTCCCTTTGACTACCTCCCCGACGGCGACGACAAAGACAACACGGACGGATGATGTGACACAGATGGAGACGACGATTAGCCAAGTTGCATAAATATGAGACGTAAAGCAATATCCAATCAATCTGTCAATTGTGTTTTAATGGGTGGTCGAGCTCTTGTTGTAATTAAAATTGTTGGAACTCTCCACGAAACTTTGAGGGTATCGCTTATCTCAAACTAGCAATCAGAAATGTCGGCAATACCTCGCCACTTGCACTTTCCAGCATTGGCTCGCGAGGCCCGCGGATCAGTAAAGTCCAACCTGTGATTCTACTACTAGTAAGGCGGCACTTCATTAAGAATGACAATGCCTTGTGGTCGAAAATGGACAGTGACTGGTGCTCGCCAAAGGTATGCCCGCCATTTAAGTAATGCGACAACAATAGCGTATGCCTCTCTTTCTGTTCTCGTGTACCGTTGCTGGGCATCATTCAGAGGCTTCCTACAGAAAGCATTTACCCTTGTCTCCCCTTTGTCGTCGAGTTGGTATAATTGTGCACCTACTGCGACCCCCGAACTGTCAGTTTGAACGAAATACCTAGCGTCATGAAAATCCAGTCCCTGGCCAAAAGACCCTAGGAATTTCGACCTCGATGGAATTTTTCTTCTGATCCTATTAGGGTATACCTTAGGGATAAAAAAATCTTGGTAGACATCGGGCATTACGGCCTAATTTTTTTTTACGACGCCATCTTGTTTTGGGCATATACATATAGTACACGCTCTAGGTTTTCTACATTTTCTATACTTTTGATTATAGATGTAATAAATCTGACTTTATTTTGGATTCTTCATAAATTTTCAAATAAAATAAAACTAATTTGGTCTTCCTGGGTACATTGTGGGATTATTTTTAGGGAATAACATATTATTAGTTCTGCATATAGGGGCACTAATACACACATACAATCCCTGACCATAAGAACCCGTAGGAATTTCGACCTCGATGGAATTTTTCTTCTGATTCCTGTTAGGGTATACCTTAGTGATAAAAAAAAACTTGGGGAGACATCTGGCATTCCGGAACAAAGTTTTTTACGACGCCATCTTGTTTTGGACTTATGTATAAAGTGCACGCTCTAGGTTTTCATACTTTTCTATACTTTTGAATACAGCTATAATAAATCTGCATGTATTTGGTTCTCCGTGACATTTCCAATTAAATAATACTAATTTGGTCTTCCTGGGTACATTTTGCGGCTATTTATTGGAAATAAAAAAAAAAATTCATCACAAAAAATTTTATATTATTTTTTATTTATTTTTTTAAATCGTCATGGAATGCAAGTGGAATGAATAGACTGCAACTAATTTTACAAATTTAAAAATACACAAATATAAAAAAAACTTGGGTAGACATCTGGCATTCCGGAACAAAGCTTTTTACGACGCCATCTTGTTTTGGGCTTATGTATATAGTGCACGCTCTAGGTTTTCATACATTTTCTATACTTTTGAATACAGCTATAATAAATCTGACATGTGATTTGGATTCTCCGTTACATTTCCAATTTAAATAATACTAATTTTTGGGCTTCCTGGGTACATTTTTGCGGCTATTTATTGGGAAAAAAAAAATAAAATTCATCACAAAAATTATTATTATATTTTTTTTTTTTACTCGTCATGGAATGCAAGTGGAAATAATGGCGTTTTCCATTGGCATGCACTCGGGGAGTGCAGAGATGTCAGTGTTGTCGACTTCCACTTGAATAAAAATTGCTAAACTGAACAAATGTAGAGACAATGACGATTCTGTGCAGACTAGGGCGCACTAGTGCGACCTTAAGAGGGATTAAGAGGGTGGATTTGGGGTTTATTCTATTGTTGTAAAAAGAAGAATCGTTGCATGTCCAAAATATAGTATCCCAGCAGCAAACAGCATTGTAAATTTTTTAAAAAAACAAAGTGTAATTAATAATAATTGAATTATATTGTTGAAGATGAAAGTGATAGAAGTAAATTGATATTATATAATGTGGTAAGTTTTTTAAGTTTTTTTTTTTTTTTTCTCTTTTGAGGGCGATGATTCGGACAATGACAGATAAAAAGGTAATTGTGGGGGGGGGGGGGGGGGGGGCTGAAATTATGTCGAGGTGTAGCACTAAAGGCAGTGACTGTAGATATATCTAAATGCATCATATGCCTAATATATCAAAAAGGACCCGAATTTAAAGGGCTAAAAACCCCAAAAAAAAATTTTTACCACGTGATCTATAGCACAATACTACACTTAAATCACCGTTTAAAAAAAAGATATCTTGTAACTGTGATTTAACACGTATTTTTTAATTTTTTTGATCCAGAAATTGGTGAAAATTGGTGTTTTGGGAAATTTCTTAAATCGGCTTTAACCGGCTTCTTTTTCGCTCCACATAGATAGTAGAGCGTAGTACCAATCTAAAATGCCCCTTTTAATACATCGTGTCTTGAAACTGTGCCCAAAAATACCCTCAAACACGCAAAAATATGCATTCCAAAATCACACCCCACTTTGGTATCAGCATATTTTGACCGAACTACTTGCCCAAATTACAAAACAAAATATAGAGAATTTACCGAGAAGGCTGTAAGTACGTCAATAATGGCCAATATTTAAATAATTTTTCTGTTAATTGCTAAATTCATTAGTAGTTAGCCCGAATGAAATATTTTTTTGAAATTTTTGCGGTTAAATACCCCTTTAACTTCTACCCTGGAAGAAAGACGCAACATTTTTAAAATATTGTCTTTTTTCTTATTTCTTTCGGCTGATAAAATGTTGTGTCTTCCTTCCAAGGAAGTAGTTAATTCTGTCCTGGTTTGATATATTTTGGCATATGATGCATTTAGATATATCTACAGTCACTGCCTTTAGTGCTACACCTCGACATAAAATTTCAGCCCCCCCCCCCCCCCAATTACCTTTTTATCTGTCTTGTCCGAATCATTCGCCCTCAAAAGAGTAAAAAAAAAAAACTTAAAAAACTTACCACATTATATATCACATTTACTTCTATCACTTTCATCTTCAACAATATAATTCAATTATTATTAATTACACTTTGTTGTTTCTTTAACAAATACAATGCTGTTTGCTGCTAGGGATACTATACCCTTTTGGGCATGCAACGATTCTTCTTTTGTTACAACAAAAAATCAACCCCAAATCCACCCTCTTAATCCCTCTTAAGGCTGCACAGGATAGCTAAATATCGGCGCATGAGTTCCCCGCATTTCATTGGAACTCGGCCCACAAATGTCATATCGGCAAAAAATTTTTTTTAAAAATCTTTTCACGATAAAATTTAACAAGAACTTGTGTGATGTCGATTTTGAAATTGTAAAAATAAAAAGGCTATAAAAAATTGGAACGGGAAAGTCCCATGTTTATTCTATATTCACTTACTTTTACTAACCAAATTTAACCACTATACACGATAACACTTACTCGAATCGAATTCTTACGTCCGCGTGGCGCGGTCCGAACACACTTGAGGGAGCTTCCCTCGAACTGAATATTCCACCTTGAACAGAACATGACTGATGAGAAAACCAAGCCAACTCCCCCACACTCCAGCCACGCCGTCCAAACTCGCCAGTCCCTTTGTGCACAGCGGAGCGGCCCTACTCTGCATTGCATTTTCCATACACGGGGCGGCCCTCGTAATTTAAAATCTCAAATGACTGTGCACTCGCTCACTTCGGACCAAAGAGCTGCCGACAGCAAGTCCGAACACCAAGTACATTAGCTGACAGGGGCTTTTCAACTTTTCAACTTTCAGACCAGACTCTCAGCGAGCCCATTTCCACTTTTTATATAAATAAGAACAACACATTAACTGATATTTTGATAGTGATAGATTTCAATGTAGGCGGCCCAAAACCTTCTCAGACCTACCGGCCGTCTTCTGGCCATTTGGCCCGGTCCCGACAGATGGGCCTATCCAGCCCTTGGCTTGAGATTGATATTATTTTGCGATACTTTCACGAATATTTTTCCTGCCATGTCAAAATTCATAGGCGTTCCGACCCAATTTCGTGATGAATTTTGAATGGGCCTTCATAAGCAAAGACCATTGGTTAGCCTGAGCAATACACCGTCTTTATCTGTACATAGGGGCTTGTTGTAGGTGAGCCCGTGGCATGTTTTTTTCTTCTTTCCGCCCGCGACAAACAACCTTGCGTTCGTGTCAGTGGCAAGCTTCGTGACCAAGGCAGCTTGTCCTCGCGTGCGGCCACGGAAGTTCTGTCCGTGTCCCGGCCGGTTTGGCGGCCGAGATGCCGTCAACGTCCGTACTATCTGGAGGATCGTGTTTAGACAGTCCGACAGCTAGACATCGAGGTAGTGGTCCTAACAGGTTATCTCGCTATCAGGTTGTCCCTTGGCTCATGGTAGTATTTCGGAGCCTATCAAATTCCAACTCGACACCTTCTCGCGGTTTGGTGCCCGTGAATAATGTAAGTTTTCACTCCCTGACACTATGGCCGACTCTGGGTCGTCGATCGGGGAACCCTTCCCTTGATTACCTCCCCGACGGCGGCGACAAAGACAACTACGGACTGTTATGAACAGACGGAGAACACCACGAACGTGGGGGAACCCCTGCCCTCGCCCATAGCTTGTGCTATGGTTCTGACAAGCAACAGGCCTGTCCCCCCTTGTCCCCCCCGCTCCATCCCTTACGTCCCTCCCTTCTGTCTCGTTTAGCCTAGTTTGGATAAAATATTAGACGTAAGGCATATCCGAATCACAAAAATCATGGTAGGATCGGGCATGAACTCTCCGTGATAACGTGTTTCATGTTTGTATTTTGCTCGGGCGTTCAAATTCCACTCGACACCTTCCCGCAGTTTGGCCGTGGAATAGGGGAGTTTCCACTCCTGAACTACTAGATTGGGGTAGCTCTGGGTCGTCGTTGGGGAAACCCCTTCCCTTGACTCCCTCCCCGACGGCACGACAAAGACAACGACTCGCCGTGCATGATGTGACCCGTTAATGGAGACGCACGATTAGCCGAATTGCATAGATATGAGACGTAAAGCATATCCAATCAATCTGTCAATTGGTGTTTTAATGGGTGGTCTAGCTCATGTTGTATTAAAATTTTGGAACTCTCCACGAAACTTGGATGGGTTATCGCTTATGCTCAAACTAGCAATCAATATGTCGGCAAATACCTCGCCACCTTGCCTTTCCAAGCATGGCTCGCGAAGGCCCGGCGGGTCAGTGAAAGTCCAACCTGTGATTTCTCACTACTAGTGGAGGCCGCAACGTGTCATTAGAATGACAATCCTTGTGTCGCAAAATGGACAGTGACTGGTGCTCGCCAAAGGTAGCCCGCCATTTAAGTAAATAGCGACCAACAATAGCGTATTGCCTGCTCTTTCGTTCTCGTTGTACCGTTGCTGGGCATCATTCAGAGGCTTTCCTACAGAAAGGCATTTACCCTGTTCCTCCTCCTTTGTCTCGATTTGGTATAAATTGTGCACCTAATGCGACCCCCGACCTGTAAGGTTGAACGAATACCTAGCGTCAGTGTAAGCCGTGCCTGGGCCATAGTGAGACCCTAGGAATTTCGACCATCGATGGATTTTTCTTCTGGATCCTATTAGGTGTATACCTTATGGATAAAAAAAATTCTGGTAGCATCTGGCATTATACGGGCCTAATTTTTTACGACGCCATCTTTTTTGGCATATACATATGTACAACGCTCTAGGTTTTCATCATTTTCGATACTTTTGATTATAGATGTAATAAGTCGTGACGTTATATTTGGATCTTCATAAATTTCATAAATAAAATAAAACTAATTTGGTCTTCCGGGTACCTTGTGGGATTATTTTTAGTGAATAAACATATTATTTATGTTCTGCATATAGGTGGCACTAATACACACATCGCAATCCCTGGATGCCATAAGAACCCGTAGGATTTCGACCTCGATGGAATTTTCTTCTGATCCTGTTTAGGGTATACCTTAATTGATAAAAAAAAACTTTGGTAGACATCGGCATTCACACAGGGAACAAAGTTTTTACGACGCCATCGTTGTTTTGGACTTATGTATAAAGTCACACGCTCTAGGTTTTCATACATTTTTCTATGCTTTTGAATACAGCTATATACATCTGACATGTGATATGTGGTGATTCTCCGTGCATTTCCCCAATTAAATAATACTAATTTGGTCTTCTGGGTACATTTTTGCGGGCTATTTATTGGAAAATAAAAATAAAAATTCATCTGACAAAAATTGTATAGTAATTTTTATTTATTTTTTACTCGTCATGGAATGCAAGTGGAATGAATAGAACTGCAACTAATTTTACAATTACTAATACAACAATATAAAAAAAAACTTGGGTAGACATCGTGGCATCCGGAACAAAGCTTTTCACGACGCCATCTTGTTTTGGGCTTATGTATATAGTGCACGCTCTAGTTTTTTTCATAGAAAACATTTCTATACTTTTGAATACAGCTATAATAATCTGACATGTGATTTGGATTCTCCGTTACATTTCCAATTACATAATACTAATTTGGGGCTTCCTGGGTAATTTTGCGGCTATTTATTGAAAATAAGAAATAAAATTCAATCACAAAATTATTATTATATTTTTTTTTTTTACTCGTCATTGAATGCAAGTGGAAATAATGGCGGTTTTCCATTGGCATCACTCGGCGAGTGCAGACGATGTCAGTGTTTGCGACTTCCACTTGAATAACATTGCTAAACTGAACAAATGTATGAGCTCAAGTGACGTATTCTGTGCAGACTAGGGCCGCACTAGTGCGACTCTTAAGGGTTATTAAGAGGGTGTGGATTTGGGTTATTCTATTGTTTGTAAAACAAAAGAAGAAATCGTTGCATGTCCAAAATATAGTATCCTGCAGCAAACAGCATTGGTATTTGTTAAAGAACCAACAAAGTGTAATTAATAATAATTGAATTATATTGTTTGAGGATGAAAGTGATAGAAGTAAATGTGATATTTATATATGTGGTAAGTTTTTTAAGTTTTTTTTTTTTTTACTCTTTTGAGGGCGAATGATTCGACAATGACAGATGAAAAAGGTAATTGTGGGGTGGGGGGGGGGAGGGGGGGCTGAAATTATGTCGAGGTGTAGTCAACTAAAGGCAGTGACTGTAGATATATCTTTGAATGCATCATATGTCCTAATATATCAAAACAGGGCAGAATTTAAAGGGGCTAAAAACCCGCACAAAAATATTTTTACCACGTGATCTATAGCACAATACTATTACACTTAATCACCGTTTAAAAAAAGATATCTTGTAACTGTGATTTAACACGTATTTTTTTAATTTTTTTGGTCCAAAATTGGTGAAATTGTGTTTTGGTAATTTCATAAAATCGCTTTAACCGGCTTCTTTTTTCGCTCCACATAGATAGTAGAGCGGTAGTACCATACAAAATGCCACCTTTATAACATCGTGTCTTGAAACTGTGGCCCAACTATTACCCTCAACACGCAAAAATATTCATTCCAAATCACACCCACTTTGGTTAATCACATATTTTGACCGAACTCTTGCCCAATTACAAACCAAATATAGAGAATTTACAGAGGAAGCTGATAGATGTAGCGTCAATAATGGCCAATATTTAATAATTTTTCTGTTAATTGCTAATTCTTAGTAGTTAGCCGAATGAAATATAGTTTTGATTTTGCGGAATTTATGATACCCCTTTTAACTTCTACCTGGAAGGAAGAACGCAACATTCTTAAATATTGTCTTTTCATTAGTTTCTGCGGCTGATAAATGTTTTGTCTTCCTTCCAAGGAAAGTCAACAAAAAAGTTTAAATTCTTTCCTGTTGTATATTTGCCAATATGATGCATTTAGATATATCTACAGTCACTGCTTTATATGCTACACGTCGACATAATTTCCAGCTCGCCCCCTCCGCCCGCCACAATTAACCTTTTTATCTTCATTGTCCTAAATCATTCGCCCTCAAAAATATAAAACAAAAAACTTTAAAAACCTTACCCATTATTATAATATCACATTTACTTCCCTATCTCACTTTCATCTTCAACAATATAAGTTCGAATTATTATGAATTACACTTTGTTGTTTCTTTAAACAAATACAATGCTGTTTGCTGCAGGATACTATACTTGGCATGCAACGATTCTTCTTTGTTACAACAATAGAATCAAACCCAAATCCCGACGCCTCTTAATCCCTCTTAAGGCTGCACTAGAGTAGCTATATATCGGTCGGCAGCGATGCATGTCCCCGCATTTCAGTTGGAACTCGCCCACATTGTCAATAGCGGCATATTTTTTTTTTACAATCTTTTCACGATAAATTTACAAGAACCGTTGTGTAAAGTCGGATTTCCGAAATTGTATATAAAATGGGCTTATAAAAAAGATTGCGAACTTTGGCTCAATATTTTGAAATTTACCTCACGTTAAAGAGCTTTATAAAAAAATTACAAAACTTTTTATGGAAAATGTACATCACACAAGTCCGTAATTTCAACATTTATCTTCAAATAAAAAAAAAATTACCAAATCGTGTGAGTATTTACCGGGCTAACTACTGACTCCGAGCATGTTTTTGCCGCTATTTTTAGGCCTTTTCAGCCCAAGTGGCGCACTCTGCGATAACGGGACTTTTTGAGTGACAGGATGGTTATTTTATGTTCGAAATTACAATTTCATTGGCCACAGAGGGAGTAAACTGTTTCAGCTAGTGCCGAACACCACAACGTCAATGCATAATACATGTTTACTGTTTGCTATGAACCGGCCAACGTAAGACATTTATGTTAATTTGTGTATAAGCTGTTAAGCTTGAATCAACCATTTTATTTTTCCGCTGAGCGCCACTAAGAACAGTTACACAGCATAATCCTAATCGTGCATCGATAATAAATTCGATTTAATAATATGCTAAATTATAGTATGAACCTGCAATGGTCTCAGTCATATTAGGAATTACGCATCGCCCATGATGTGAAAAACATATTTACTTTATTAGCATGTAACGGAACGCAATCTTTGTTAGCCTAGTATATTATACTGTCCAAATTTACTAACAGACAGAATTAGAATTTAAAAATTACTCGTTTTTGTGAGTCGAACCGGATCATAGTCGGTATCTATCCGCGCGTTTTTCTTTTTGCGCGACTGAGTATCCACGTCACAAAGTACTCGGACTCAATTAGTGCGGCAAGGCCATTTAAAATGGAAATAAAATAGTGTTCCAGTTTGGGTCGTTCTGTGTTTAATTTCACACACGACTGTCATACGAATATCTTAAATATATTGCATTAAAAATTGTCTCCCTGAATACACGCCCGTCCGTCCTCCCCCTGTCTCGGGCGGTCCGGGGCGGATCTCTTCCAAATGAGCATGGAGACACGGCGTCATATTCAGCTATTTGGTAGTTATATTTTTTATTTGGGTGTGATAGTAAGTGTCGATATAATCAATACAAAATGGTGAACATTGTGGGCACTGACAACCAAAAAACTCAGAACGTTACAGGGATATTCACGTGATAGAGCGATCTAAAGCCGATCATTGGTACCAAACTGTTTTACGCATGGGCATATCCTCATTACACATGAACGAATATCATCTTGGTTTTGTTTTGTGCCTTTCAAAGACGACGTGGTAACGCAATAAATAAGTCCACAGCTGTCCCCACCCCCTCCAGCAGCAAGCATTTCTCTGCAATAGTAGATATTATTCTCAGCCATGCATCGTGTGTAAAGCTGGGCTCCGACCACATGTATTCCTGACAAGTATTTACTTTTTTTAACTGTTTATCCATCGACGCCTCTTGTATTTGTGAATATTGTTTATTGTGCCATGCAGTACCGGAACCAACATAACGGATACATAAATTGCGGATCGACGACACCATTCTGTATGTGATTTGCCACTCGTCATCGTCATTAGAAAATCTTATTAAGAATTACTTTATCAACTTCCAATGATAATTTGTCTTCAAACTTGCTCTATCTTGCTAGTATCGTTGCTTTGACATGAGTATTATTTTGATAATTATATTTTTGGGTGTTGAAATGACCTGAGTTTTTAACCTGATGGCGGAAAAGTTTCATATAATTTCCGAAGCAAAGTTTTTAAAGGTTACTAGTTACTACGATGAAAATCTTCTGACTATAAAACGAGAATCATTAGTGTGCATTAAATAAAGTAGTACAATAAAGAGATATTCCGATCTGAACAGAACAGACAGGACAATGTATAAAATAGGGAAACAAATCGTTACACAACCATGGTTTATATAATAATATTATATTATATCTGCGTAATTCTGTCTCCGCAGATCAGCTGGAACTTAGCTTGTCCACAATTGTCATATCTGCATACATTAGGAAAAATCTATTAACAATAAAATTAACTTATTATAAACTTTATAAAAACATGATACCTACTAAGGAAAATTTTTGGAAAAATAAAACATTGTTGCTGTTCGAATACTAAAAAATATTACACTTTTAAAATTTAAATACGCAAATTTTCACAAAGTATTTAAATGTCGTGACTTGTGTGCGTGAGGTTGGGTATAGAACTTAATTATTGTAGCTTGTATATTAATATTTTGTCAGCTTGGCTTTCATCCTAGTATCTTGATGTAGGCCTACCATATTTTGTATTGCTATGAAAATAGCAACTAGTGCTAATGAATAACATAACACTAGTGGGTGTGAGGTCCCATAAATTGTCCAATGGTGGGTGGGGGTGGTGTTGGGGGGTTGTCAATATGCCAACAAGGACGGGTCTGGTGCGAAGCCCCACCGCCGGAGGCCTTTAGCATTTTTTTCTCGTATTTGACTTTTCAACGCCTATAACACGTTGTGAGTCAATACTACCTAAGTGTTTATCTATGCGAATCATAAAATTTCTAGTTGTTGCAAAGTCTGCTTTGTAAATCTTGTATTACCTATGTAATATCATATTTAGGTTTGCTCCTCCTTATATTTTTCTTCATCGATTACACCTCGTTTTTTTTTTTTTGGGGGGGGGGCATGGGGGGGGGGGCTTCAACACCATAACCCCCCCCGCCCCCGTTTGATCGCCACTGAAAAACACTACTACTATACTACCTACTACCAAAAACAAAACAAAGTTTTCAAATCATGTGTTTTGAGTTATCCCTAAAGTTTGACGCGCCCTTTCTCCAAATCATAAAACAATCTGTTTGCAACTTAAAACTGGCAAATCCCATTAATTATTTCAGGGATATATCACACAATAGTTCGATATTATAAACCGTTTATACCTTTATTAGTGGCAAGGCCACTGGAAATTCTTCTAGCTGATTTGGGGAATGGGAGGTAAAATGATCACTTAGGATTGATTTGTTACATGTGTGTACAGTAGAAAAAAGTATACAATTATTTGTGAATCATCTAATTTGATTTTTAATGAATGCTTGGCTAAATGTGGTTCTTGAGTGGGGGGGTCTTTTTTACATGGCCACACATTCATTTGTTTTGAGTACAAAATAATTTCTGGGAGTAAAATTATTTGTGAAGGGATGATAGTTAAGCAATCGTGACAATCGACAATTTCATTGGCCAGCAACGATTTTGGCGCACGGGTTGAACTTCAACCCAAAATATACTATACCTTCTGAACTAAAAGGTTTTATTTGACCTTGAATTCACTTTCACTAACACATCGCCCCTCCCGCCCCCCCCACCCCCCAATCGCATGCAATGTCTGGTCTTTGTCGGCGAAAGTGAACAGCACACTACTGTACGCAAGAGCGAGAAAACGCGTTGACTACACACTCACTCACACATAGGGTCCACCCGCTATCTGTCACATTGGGTTTGGTTGGGTAAGAGTGAGACATTAATCTCTATCATCAACCCTGCATTTCAAGGTCTTCCAAAACTCAGATAACACATTAAGAATCGTTTCTCGATAAACTAAAAGAGAGCGGTGGCATCCATCAACGCGACTATATAGCCTATCATATTAAAACCCATAGTAGTTAAAAAACCACTGTTTTCCATTTGTATTCATCACAAGTTTTTTCCTGTATTGGTTTTCTAACATACGTAAACGGGGGTAAGTATGAAACACTTGGTCGTGTGTTTAGAGGGATATGCAGAGGGAAAGGGAGAAGGAGGGGGAGAAAAGGCTCTGCTCCTAATGCAGAAGGTCCAGGGTTCGATTTCCGCTGTAGGCAGATTTATTTAGAGTTCGGATGTCGATTCGAGTCCATCCGTTCTTAGGATATGTGTAAACGGTGACTTGGCTTGGAGTCGTCCTAGCATCCGGGCTGAACAAATAAATAAATAATGTTATAACCCGTAATGAAAAGCAGTAAAGACGATGTGCTGGCGTGCTGCGTGACTGTGAAGGGTACCCTAAACTTGTTTGTCTATTACACTACTTACATAATAATCAGTGGGCGTAAACTACGGAGGCGAATTTGTCAGAGTGGGGGCGAGGGGAGCGCAACTTTTATTTGACAATATCATATATTTTCCCACTTAGATTCTTATATAAATGTTGATATATTTTTCCTTATTTTGCAATTTTATTCATATATTTTTAAGGGTTTTGTAAAAACAAAATTGTCATAATACTCCTATCACCACTTATATCGAATTTTTGTCCGGTGCTGTTCGCTCGCACGCAAGCGCGCCGTCACCCGTATCCACTGGGGGCCAACCCCCCTCAGACCCCCTCGTTGTTGTTCCCACAACGTGCTCGTTACCCAGGAAGAGCGTACTTACCATAAATTAAATTTTTGGGGGGATGTCCACTGACTATAACTGTACTCAGGGACCTACATATCCCTTTCCTAGTTGTGCTGACCATGGGTGTCTTTGGAGGATACAACAATTTTCGCTCCGCGAAAAATAAAGGGCAAGTTACGACCAATGTATGTAATATACTGACAATTGTTTGGCTCAATGGCTTGACTGATTCGTGGAGTCCGGGTTCTGAATCCCGTCACACCTGTCCTGATTATTTTACCTGTAGGTAACTGATTATTCTGTAGTAATCCGTATGCTAGCATATTATAATAATGCAGTGATAGCAATAATAGGCTATAAAACTTGTGTCCTGAAACGGGATCGACCTGTCTATAGGTTATAGCAGTTGAGTGTGTTAATTATCCTGTGACCAGCTTGTTCTGGAACATGAACCCAAGTTCTCGTCACATTTTACTGACCTATTTTTATGTTGATGGTTCTAGCCTTATTCAGTGGGGAATAAATAATACCATTATACTTTTATTTTTCAAATGTTGCGTAATGTTCTTTAATTTTCAATCCCTCAATCTCCATAGAATAAGGATCATTGCTAGAGACAAAAAATAAACATTAATTGAATTATTTTGGTTTCCTCTCATTATGTGGATGGGTTCGTAACTTCAATACAAAATGTGCGATGTAACCTTACTTTATCTGACGGACGCACGTCCATTTTACGCCAGCTCGTGATGGGGATTTTTGATCTCATTGCCGACCTGGGCAATGTGTGAGCGCATCTCGCGTCCCTCTCAAACCTTTTCTGCAGTACAAACAGATCCCACTGCCTCGTCCGTAATACACGGCTCGCTATTGGAGGGACAAATTAAAAATATTTTGAGCGGACCTATTCCTGAGCCCTCCTCCAACACTTCTCTCCCGCATCCCTCACCCATGTCCGTTTTTCATCTCCAAGATTATGCTTAACGCCTGTGCACCTTAATGTGTCGCACTAGGCGCCTGTCTGCACAGAATCGTCACTTTGTCTCTACATTTGGTTCAGTTTAGCAATGTTATTCAAGTGGAAGTCGACAAACACTGACATCTCTGCCTCGCCGGAGTGCATGCCTAATGGGAAATAAAAATTAGGTATTTGTTTTATCTGGAAATATAATGTTTCACGCTATACGTTTGAATACGATTCGCATTTTGAATGTTCAATTTAAATAATTATTGTGGCAAGCAGAGTGAGTTCCTGTAAGGTGACCAGACGGTCCGGTTTTAGAAGACAAAACACTTGGCTAACTCACTCGTTTAACAACGACTTTAGCGTTTCCCTAATCATTAGGGCTTTAAGTGTTGTTATATTGCCAGTCTAAACGTGGCTGGGGTTGCTGAAACCCCACGTAAGTGATCACGTTACAGTAACTGTTAAGGGAAACTCAATGCTATTTTAACTTAAATTTTTAAATTTTAGAATTTTGGAAAAATTCTTCTTGCAATTAACTAACTGGTTCATGTTTATTACTATAGTGTTAAACAAAACTTAAAACATTATTTTGACACCTTTTTTTGAATATTTTGAAAATGTCTATTTTTTAAATCTAAATAATACAATGAAAAAATGTTTCAAACTAAAATGTTCATTGGCATTTTATATCACTGCCCTCCCAGTAACAACCACCACCTACTTAGTAGTTCCACAAATCATATGAGCACAGACAGAAAAATCCAAAACATCCTACTGCACTAATTACAGCCCAAAGTAGTTTGGGGTTTGAGAAACCCCACGCAAGGAATGGTGTTAAGAAATTCCGCGCGAGTGACGGAGGGTTAATCAGTGTCTCATATAAACCACGAATAATGATACAAACTAGAAAACCAAGAAAGCTAGTTTTACATTTTTTTTTTAAATCAGCTTTCCCTGTAGACTAGCAGTCAACCCTCTCAGACATATTTCTGATTCTTTAAAGTAACCTTTAATCATTTGCTCATTGTTTTCGTATGGGTTTACTAGATATAGAATGTTAAAATTTAGTGATATCCACGTTTGCCCTCAACATATTGGCCATTGAAAAGTTGGCCCCAGTGCCATCAAAAGTTAAAAATACAAACTCCACACCACTTTCATGGAGAAATCTTAAACTTTCAGTAACTAGATCAATTTAAAAGGATCCAATGGTTATTTTTCAGCTACCATTTAACTGTATTTAACATAAATACCAAAGCCTCTTTTGCAACCGGAAAGTTATCGTCATCGAGACCAGTGACCAATGTCAACATAACCACTGAACATTTTACTGACCATTCTATATGTTTAGGTATAGCAATTTCATCCATTAATAATAAACAAACTACCTTCTTGTTTAAAGCAGCAACTTCAGCTACTTTTACCATAAGCACAAACAAAGCAGCGGAGCTCTGGACTATTATTATTATTAGGTTGGTTTATTTGGATTAAGGACGCGTCAACCGTTAGGTCATAATGCACCACTCTAGCCTAAGGGGGGTGGGGAGGAGGGGCCCATGCTGGTCAGAACCAGCCACGGGTAAGGGTAAGGTTTCTCACGTCTCGGTCGTCATCGTCCTTGTCATCGTTCGTTGTGTCATTGTCATCGTCGCCGGGGGGTCGTCAAGGGAAGGGGGCAAGGTCCCCGACGACGATTGCCAGAGCTCGCCTCTAGTTTCGGGGAGTAAAAAAGATACTCTGCTCGAACTAGCTGATGTTTGCGAGGTGGACTTTTTCTCTTGAATCGCCTTTTACGATTAGCAGAGCCATGCTCTGGGCCATCTACCCCGGGCCCAGTAAGGTTGCAGGTTTTGGTTTCGGTTCCGTATCCGGGTAGATAAGTACCTGATTTTTCGGTTCCGGTTTAGTTCCGGATAGTTCGTTTAAAAAAATACTGTTTTAATTCTTATTTGTAGATATTTTACTGTCTAGCCTACATATAATGTCAAGTATAATTGCCATGTTGTATTCATGGTTTTGTATAAAAAGTTATTATAAAATAACGTCTAAATCTAACCAGCCTCATAATGTTGTTGTTGAGTTCAGCAGACACTTTGTACTTTGTAGCAGGTTCATCTGTAAAAAATAAGAATGCATTTGAAAATTTTCCTAGGCATCTTTTTGTATTACCATACAATATTATTAGGCATACAGCTAGGAATTTGTAGGCCAATCAAGAAAAACTCGAGTAGGAAGTGCTAACCAGGGTGAAAGTGCTGTTTATTTCAAGTTTCGGTTTAGGAATACAAGCATATCGACATATTAGTTGTCCTCCTTTGTAAATCAGTTTTTATAACTGAATAGGATAGACGTTAAATAAATAAATAATTAAAAAAAAGTTCAGGGGTGACAAGCTCTCACTTCTGGAGGTAACAGTATTGCTGCCTGCAGAAAACTGATATTGGTAGATAGCACTTGGCAAGCTCAGAGAGGGTGGGGAATTGAGCATGGTTATATTTCCACCAGGGGATGAGACTCAACTGGACTCGACTTCGGTATGGTTTTGAATGTTTTGACGAATCTGATTCTGTCCATAAAGAAACAATTCCGACAATTGGTTGACTCGAGTTTTATTTCCGATTGTCGGAATCAATCCGTGACTTGCGTCTGTGGCAAGGATTTTACCATTGTTGAGCCAATAGGGCAATGCTAAGCTGGGTCGCCTCGATTTTCCGCCAGGATCGCATGATCGAAGAGTGACCACATGACTCTTTACATTTTGGTTCCTGTGGAACTTACACATGGCGGTGACCAAGTTCGCCTCGATTCTCCGCCAGGATCGCATGATCGGGAAGTGACCACCGCCGCCAAGATGTTGTTAAATTCCTATTTTATCAACGTAAAGACAACAGTGGTCACTTCCCGATCGTTCTGCGCTCTATGATGACACAGACGGAGACGACCATGACGTGGGGGAACCCCTGCCCTCCCCATATGCTTGTGGCTGGTTCTGACCAGCACAGGCCTGTCCACCCCTTGTCCCCCCGCGTCATCCCTTACGTCCCTCCCTTCGTCTCGATTAGCCAAGTTGCATAAATATGAGACGTAAAGCAATATCCAATCCTATCCAATCAAATCTGGTGGGAGATTAGTTTGACCATTGCCCTATCGAAAGCTTCATTATAAAATTATTAGTGTCCACCGCCATGCTTATGTAGAAGAAACCAGCCAGCCACATGTTTATATGTCAATGAGTTTTTTGTGCAGCCGTGTTTTGTTTTTATATCTTGTGGTGAACGCAAACAACATCAAATTTAAAGTTAAATCATTAATTACTAAATTTATAACCAAATAACATTAAAACAAAATATTGTGCAACAATTTACAACCTATAAAGTATTAAATAAGTATACTGTAGACCAACGAAATATCACGAAATATTCCGGTATTTAAGCAAAATATGATGCTATGTTATCGAAATAAAAATGTTAGGATTTTGTTGTTTACGAATTTTCTATCGTCGGAAGTGTCTTCGACATCCAAATAGCAGACGGAATTGAAACGTTTGACTCTACCTAACGGACGTCTAACGGTTGAAGAATGAAAAGAAAAGGAAAAAATGAAAAAAAAAATGAAAAAAGGTAGAAAAAGACAACAAAAAAAGAAAGAAAGAAAGGAAAAAAAACATTAAAAAAGAAAAACGAAAAGAAAAAAACTGATTTATTAGACGATCCCACTCAAACGAATATGAGGTTTGCCAAAAATCAGGAACAGCAAATCAGGGAGTATAATCAAAAACTTTTGCGGAAGAAACCACCGAACGCGAAATCTTTATTCTTGTGTTCAATCTTCATTTTTGTGTTCAAATCTTGATAACATTTTAGTCCAAAAAATCTTGACTGATATATATAATTTTTTTTTAATTCGAATTATAGTAGGAGCCTCTTGGCGTACCTCGTGTAGAAATATCTTTCCTACCCAAAAAATCTTGACCTTAGCAAGTACTTTAATACAACTTGCAGCAGTCTTTATCAAATCAATCCCTCACCTCTTCAAATTAAACTCAACAATTCATGACCATGATACATGATCACAATAAAAAATTCATGTCCCAACTCACAATACAACGCGTTTCTCCAAAGGACCTCATTACCAATGTCTAACAATCTACAATCATCTACCACCAGAAATTAAAAACATACAATCATTAGACTCTTTCAAATACACATTGAAATCATTTCTAAAAGAGCATTGCTTCTACACAATCAATGAATACCTTCATCCAGCTGACTTTTAACTTAATTTAGTGCGCCCGGACATACAAATACCCCATCCATAGCTTTACACTCAACTTTCCTTCACATTCCTGACACTTGTACGTATGAACATGAATATAATTGAAAATAATGCAATTCAAGACAAAAATAAGTACCTATTATGTATAGAAATAGAAGGGAAGATATTATGAAATGTATATTTTTATGTATAATTTTATTAGTTAACAATGTAGGCCTATGTATTATTCTTAACCATAGGCTAGGCTATTCACTTTTTCCATTAAGAGGGTACGCTGAGCTTGGCCCAACTCAAATGCGCGCAAACAGGTGTTGATGATTTCTGCTGAACGGTTGGTAATATCATTACCAAATTTTGAATGGATGTTAATAAAGTACTTTTATATTGATATCCGTAATTGGTTGCACAAAATAAGCGTTAAAGATCCATTGCGATACATGAGGCTCAAAACGTGAAAAAATGGGAAATCCAAAACATAAATTACAATTCTGGAAATTCCCACCAAACCGTTTATCTTACGATAAAACCAAATTAACCTGCGCGTTCACATTGATTTAAACGTTGGGTTCTATTAAGCAAATTTGAGTTAAAAAAATCTGTTCACTTGGAATAAATTCCCGAAATTGACCAAAATTGAGTAAATTTTGGTGATTTTACTTAATTTTAATTCAAAATCAATGAATTAATTTAGGAATACGCATAATGGATAACATAGATTTATTCTTTATAAACGTTAGTGTGAAATTTGATAATGGTGTTATAAACCGTTTACCCAAAAAATCCAGAAAGCTGAGCGCTTAAACTCGCCTCCGTTCTACCTCAGCATACCCTCTTAAGAGTTATACTTGTGCAATGTACCAGTCAAGGTGAATAAAAATTATTATTATTATTATTATTATTATTATTATTATTATTATTATTATATCAGATATATAATTATTTAAAATTGTTCATGTCAAACTGATCACAGCAATGATACAGGACACCTAACTCAAGTTGCAAGCTCCATCAGTGGGCGGCAACCAGACAATCTAGGCAGAAAAATATAATTGAAAATACATTGTTTATATCATAATGAAAGCAATAATGAACAAACAAAGAGAAAAGCAAAATCATTAATAAGAACTTATGAAGGTAAATTAACATTACACAAACACACAGACAATAACCTACAAATAAATAGTAAAAATCAATTTTTTGCTCTTTGATTCATTATCATTGCTTCAATTTTACTTTTAAATTGTACAATTCCTAGATCAGTAAACTGGCTTCTAATATCATAAGAAATTGAATTCCAATAGGATACGCCTCTGTACATAAATGACTTTCTAAATGCTTCAGAATTTAATCTAGGAACTTCCAATGAGTTTATTAAAGTAGAATTTCTATCACGATCAACAATTTTAAATTTTTTTGGTAGAATACCTAAAAACATACCTTTCAATACTTTGTATGTATTTACCAGCACGCTATACTTCATCCTCTCCTCAATCGTGAAACAATCAGACTGCAAATCTTGGCTCAAGGGAAATGAATCAAACAGATGGTCAATTCTCTTCTGGAGTACTAAATGCTCAGTAGAAGGTCTTACTGCCCAAACCACTAAGCAATAATCAATAACAGAGTGTATATAAGAATCTACAAGTAACCTCAACATTCTCTCAGTTACAAACCTCTTCATTCTACTTATAATTCCAATTGCTGATGATACTTTATTACACACATATTCATAATGTTTCTTAAAAAAATAAAAAAATTACACTCTAAGAAAACTCCAAGATATTTAAATTCATACACTCTAGAAATTACCTTACCATTACAATTTAACGTCAAATGAATATCATTCATGCTTCTATCATTAGCCTTATGAAAAATCATAAAATTTGTTTTGCTATAATTAATATCAAGTTCCTGAGTTTTAAACCAATCATCCATCCTCTTTAGAACTTCTTGAAGACGTCTTACGATCTCTTCGACATCCACACCTTCTAAATAAAAGACCAAGTCATCAGAATATAAGATATAATTGATGCCTCCCATTATAGTAGATATATCATCTATATAAAGAATAAATAACAGGGGTCCTAATATTGATCCTTGGGGTACTCCACAAAATATAATCGAATACTTTTGAACTATATTTTGCAAGATTTATAAACATTTTTCTATTTAAAAAATAATCCGCCAAAATTGATAAAAAATAAGGACTTACGTTATACCTGGTTTTTAATTTTATTAAAAGAGGTAAAAAAGGTACTGAATCAAATGCTTTCCTAAGATCAACAAAGACAGCTCCAACCTTACCATTACGTTTATCAATCCCTTTATAGATAAAATCTGTAAATGCTAGAAGGGCACTTTGCGTTGACCTACCTTTCCTGAAACCATGCTGGTTTGCACTTAAACCTTTAGATGCATCCACTTCATGTAATAACCTCTTGTGTAAAATATTTTCAATAATTTTCCCTACAATTTGGAAGAGTTGATATAGGTCGATAAGAATTCCTATCACTCTTTTTACCTTTACCCTTATAAATAGGCGTTACCCTTGCCAATTTCAGCTGTGTTGGGAAATCACCTACAAGAAAGAAATGGGAAATAAGATACGCTAATAATCCGACTATTGTTGCGCATTTCTTAAATACTATGCATGGAATCTCTTGAATTGTTGCGGAGCTTCTAATTTTAAGGCGTTTAATTGCTGAAATGACTTCTTCATTAGTTATATTTGTATGCGGGAGATCCTCTGCTTCTCTTCTATTTAAATCTTTAAACTTACCAATTTCACTGGAAAAATCTACATCGTTCACAACAAAACTTTTTTGTAACAAACAGCAAATGTCTGGATTAGACGTGTAGGATACCCCATTCTCTGTCAATGATGCCATGCTACACTCTGTTTTCTTTGTTACCTGTCAACTTATTATAAACTGACCATAAAGATTTTGAAGAAATATCATTATCAAAAGAATACTTAAAATGCTCACGCTTAGAAAAACGAATCTGATTATTTACCTTATTTCTTACTTTCTTGTATTTCTTGTATTTCCAACCTTTTTCATCTCACGGACCGGCAAAATAATAAAGTCAATAACACGGAACGGCGCGGTTACAAGGGGTCTGGGACGCAGCCCCAGCCGCCGGAGGCGAATTTTTTTTGGGTGTTTTTATACCCCTAGATGTCCTGTACAGCGATCTGAGCAAAAGGTAGACGAAGGGAAGAGGCAACCGGAAGACAGTGTACACATGAAACATCATTCAAATCATCGTTAAAAATATATTAATAAATTACTAATTATCGATTGTTAAACATTTTTAGTGATGTTGATTATAATTATGTATGTATCACTAATAATAATTTAACTAAGGATTGCGCGTTTACAATCGTGGTTGTTTCTACGCTCGGGTTTCCGCGCAACAAGCCTGTCATACCATCGTACTTTTTAATAAAAACGTCTCACAGGGTCTTCTCTTAACTTTTTCGTATATTTTTCTCGGCGATATCACTAACATTACACGAAAACCAACATATTTTATTTTCTAACTATTAACAGTTAACACAACAAATGACACAACACTTTCACAAATAATTTTTAATTTTGTACACGGGCTTCAAGAACGAGGAACTACACAACTGACTACACAAGGATGTGTCTACAGACTGAAGATATTCCTATTTCCTACAAACCAAGTCGCATCTGTGAACCTTTACCGTCATAAAATCATTTATGAAATTGAAGTTTGTGTTACAGAGGTAGGTCCAAGCAAAGTGCCATAAATGTGGCTGTTTTTTTGAACTTTTACACATTTCTAAAATATTATCAAAATTACAACAAATATGCAGCAGCACTTCGCGGACCGGTAGCAATTAGTCCGCGGACCGGCACCGGTCCGCGGACCACCGGTTGGGAACCACTGGTCTCGAGTTTCTCCAGGTTTGATTAGGCCTATAACTGAATAAGATGTAGGGCTACTAGGCATACTTGGCAAAATTGTATCTTCACTCGGTACAGATTCGGTTGTTTTATAACGGGACACTGTCAGGAAGCTTGTTAATTTCGTCTGTTTTGTAGGTCGATCCATACCATTTACACGTTACATTGTTATTATTATAGGCCTATCGCAGGCTTAACAATTAAAGAGTTGGAGTTGGACACACGTTTAATTGGATGAGCGTAGCGAAGATTCCATTTCACTACACTGGACAAAAAAATCCGGAATGTTTTTTTTTTTTTTTTTTTTGTATTTTTGTGTGTCTGTGAACACGATTCCGGCTAAACCAATACTCCAATTGCGATGAAATTTTATAGAGGTCTATGAAATCTCTGAACGAAGAACTGCACGGAGGGAAAAATCGATCAAAAAATTATTTCTCATAAAAATCGCAATTTTACGATTTTTTTCGATTTTTAAAAAAATTCTTCGACTTATAACATCTACATGCTTTATCCGATTGTAACGATTTTTTCACAGAACCTTAATTTTATGAATTCATATATTCGTGTGAAATTTGAGCGCAATCGAAACATTTTTTCTTATGAAAATCGCAATTTTACGATTTTTTAAATTTTTAAAACATTCTTTGACTTATAACACCTACATGCTTTATCCCATTGTAATGATTTTTTCACAGAACTTTAATTTTATGAATGAATATATTCGTGTGAAATTTGAGCGTTATCGAAAAATTATCTATTAAAAAAATCGCAATTTTACGCTTTTTTCGTTTAAAAAAAATTACGCTCATCCATCAACGCGGCGGGACTTAAGCGTTTTCCTAGTGTTAAACAACGTACATTACTGTAGAATGGTTCGGGAGTTATTGCTCAATCATTAACATTCCGTCGGATTTCATCAGATTGCTCTTTATTTGCAAAAACTTGTCACTCACAAAACACTTCCCAAAAAGCATCCATCCCTAGCCATGTTCTTTCTACTTCCTCCCTACCCATAATGCTCCTTGTTTCCAGCCCGCCTTTAGGAGGCAGTGCCTAGTGATTCCCTAGTATTTATAAAGCTGTGAGTTTAACTGTCAGCCTTGTCAGCTGGCTTGAGTAACATAACCTTAAAGTTCTAGGCCTTATTCTAGATAATATTCTACACTCGGCCGTCCTAAAATTGGATCGACCTCGATCTTTCTTTCTAGTTTTTATCAACGTATATTTGTCCATTATGCAACTATGCTTTAATCCTACATGACTCTAATTTATTTTCTTTCTTAACACTCCAAAACAGAATAAATGAAAAATTGAAATAATCTGGGCGGAAAGCCTATTGTATCAAAATAGTAAACAGTCAAATGAAACCAGGCCTAAACGAAATCGACCAAATAAGTTGGACGACGAGTCTGGCGTTTTGGCCGCTGGTCCCGCACTTCCTCTTGCAGTCGCTCATTGTCGGACTGGTCATCCTCGGATCGATTGTCTTCGGGTTCATCGTCAATGGGTTGGTCGCCTTCGCGTTCGTCTTCATTGGATTGGTAAGCCTTCGCGATCGCCTTCGGGTTCATCGTCGTCGCCAAACTGGGTTTCTCCAAGACTTCAGTTGTGAGGCATGTGCCGTAGTTACATACATGCGGCGATCTTCAGCGTCGGCTAATTGAGCAACTCGATAAGTATCGCTCGGTAATTCGCAAGTTATGACAAGGGGTCCTCGGTATTCTTCTTGCGTCTTAGTAGGAAAACCGGTTTGAGTTGGGCCTTTCTTCATAAACACAATCTCGCCTACTGTATATTTTGGTGCAATTGTGTGTCGGCGATCGTATGCTTCTTTCATTTTGACTTGGTTTGCGATAATGATGTTCCGCGCTTCTTTTCTTGGTTCTTTCTTTTTCTAACTCCCCGATGGCGACGACAATGACAACACGGACGGATGATGACACAGACGGAGACGACCACGACGTGGGGGAACCCCTGCCCTCCCCATACGCTTGTGGCTGGTTCTGACCAGCACAGGCCTGTCCACCCTTTGTCCCCCCGCGTCATCCCTTACGTCCCTCCCTTCGTCTCGATTACTCAAGTTGCATAAATATGAGACGTTAAGCAATATCCAATGAAAATCAAAAATTAAAAAAACAATAAACATCCCTAGCCAACTGTTCACAAACATCTGGGAGCTCGGCACACGCATGCGATGCAACAAGGTGGGATACGTGACAAGTACAGTGCAGGAACTATATGTCAGTCTGCGCTGCTCTAACACATGAAAGCACAGAGTTGAATTCGCCTACCATGGCTTTAGCTCCATCAGACGACATACTCAAACAAAATTTCTTGTCAATACCATCTTTTTTGAATGCGTTATCAACAACGTTGAACAGGTTTTCTCCGGTTGCCTTGCCTTCGATCTACACGATTTTGTAAAATTGAGTTTCGACCCTATCTGTGGGCGCCCTAAACAAGCGCACCATTATGACCATCTGCCTAGTTACAGTAATGTCTGTTGACTCGTCGATCATTAGTGTGAAAAATGATGTTTTCATAACATCCACGATGTTTTCTTTGGCAGACTCGCCCAAGACCTGTTCTATGATTTGTCTGGTTTTCGTGCGAGAGCATCGGAAATTTGCCGCGATCGTGCTGTCTGGAAACATTGTTGACGCCAACTTCGTGAAATTATCACTTAACCAGTGGCGGCTTGATGGTTCTAATATGACCAGTGCCAGATATTTTCCGCCCCCCAACTACAGCGCTGCGGGCGAAAATTTTGAAAGCCAGGTTTTTCGAGAGGTTTTGGTGCGTTCTAGGAAAAATAAGTGGGTTGAATGCAAGACCAAATTAATGTCTTTTTTTACAGTAAAAACAATAAAACTATTAAAAAAAGAATTGGAGTAGTGACGAGATAGACCATGTTACAACCATTGAATATGCTGTCATTACGTCGCAATCACGTCCAACAATAATGAGAAATTGTTGAAATTGTTGGTCTTTACTTTTCTGAAGTGGGGGGGGGGGGGGGGGGGGGGGATTTCCCGATTCCTATGTGCCTGCACCACACAGTGATGAAAAACAACTTAAGAGGGGCGAACAATAAACGGGGGAAAATTTTGCATTTCAAGGTCATGTTTGGCGGGAATCTGCGCGCGTTTGAGCAGCAGAATAAAAGCTAATCAATGTTTTTCTATTATTAAAAACCCTACTTTTTCCAACTTTTTCCACGAATAATAAAAATGCACTTTAAATATACCCACACCATATTTAGAACTTTGTAATTTCTTCTAATTGTTTTGTTTCAGTGGTGATTTAAGTTAGGGCACTCCGCACTATGATTCTCAAAGTAGTTCCATTTTTTTCGTTAGATTTCGTAACCCTCCGTGCATTTATCTTGTTTGCTAAAGAAAAACAACTAATCACATAAAGAGTTTAAAAATTACTAACTTACCTAAATTATTTATGTATAAAGAAGTGATTTGCGTAGCAATGAAGATTTTGTTGCATAAGCATCAATCGCAGAATTAATATCGATATTTACAGGCGCGTAGGAACGTTTTGAAAGTTGTGGGGGGCAAATCCACTGGAAGATTTTGTCGGTGGGCAGGCCATTCCGCTAAAGGCGAATTTTTTTTCACCATTCTACAGTTATTTCGTCATGTTTTAACTGCTTTCGGACTCTGTAAACTATGTTTTACTGCACCTTTCTGCGGTCTAAGAACTCAAAAAAAAAAGTTAAGTGGCCCGTTTTAGTAAATTTCTAGGTAATTACAATTTTGTATCTAATGACGAAGCATACAGGCAAACATATTCGTTTGCCCGAGAACGAGATAGAAGACAGACGCAGCGCAACTGCGCAACCCCCGAAACACCACCAGGCCACCTTACACAGAACTGACCACCCAGTCAGCTGTATTGGCAAACTAGATAACAAAACAAAGAAAGCAAACATCACTGTCTCATAGTGCGGTGTCTTTTGTTATAGAATTGACTTGTGTAGACGATAAGACCGTACAGGGCTTACAAAACACAATGCTGCTTTTGCACAACACATCATTTTTATACTAACAATATTTTTTCTTAAGTCAAAATATGTGGGTGGGTTCACGAGCTACGCTGACCCACCCACCTACCCTTGGCAGGTACCGGTGCCATGGCACCGGTCAGGGTGTAGGTAAGGCCGCCACTGCACTTAACACCATTGGTAGGTTATTCTCGGCAATGAAGTTAGACCATCGTAGTTCCGCATTAACGATCACATTATCTTCTTTGTAAAGTGATCTGTCATCGAAGTACTGCCCAGCACGGACCTTTCCTTACGTACGTGGCCTGCAGTTGCTGCATGGCGCTCGAGGTAATATATTTTGAGGCCTAGGCCCTAGGCCTCAAAATATATTTTAGAGGTTAGGCCTAGGACCTAGGGCTTAGGCTAGGCATAGTGGACCTGTTATATTTTGTAAACTGCTGTTGGCCGAAGATAAATGGCTTCGGCCATGCCTCTAGGCCTAGGCGTGAGCAGGAATGAATAACATTTACTTGCTTGGCAAAGTATGCCTAAACTACTGGTTGGTCTTACTTATGCAAAGCAATGTTTGACAGGGGGCACATATTGACGGTTTCATTTACGAAATTATGTTTGTGTAATGGCCATATGGATTGTGTTGGTGATACTGCTCTTTAGAAGACAAAGAAAAAGATAAATAAAGTGGAGTCTAGAGCTTGACAGAAGCACATGTTTCATCTGCCCCACTGTCTATTTTAAAAACAGTTATTTGATTTTGGCCTATTTGTGTCTGAAGACTTATATTGATAGTTGTCATTAGTATGCAGAGCCCCAACAGTACAAATTTGTGTACGGTAAATACTAAAAATACTAAATAATTCAATTGACGCTTTACCTCAGCCGACTGTCTAGCTATAGTTATGGCTTTTGCCAAGGTTAAGTCTGGGTCCAGCTGCATTTGCTCACCCAGTTTAGCAGTCCAATGACAATCTTATCCCTTCTAGTTCTAAGCTCATCTTGCATGGTTCCAAACTCACATTATTGTGCTAATTTATGCAAGTCAGTGATGAACTCATCTACAGTCTCACTTGAGCTTCTTGGGCATTCTTTTAAAGAATGTTGCCCTCTCGTAGATTATATTTCTACGAAGGACGAAATAATAATCGAACTTAGTACATACTATTTTGAAGCTTTTGGTATCAGCTTCATTCAGCTTAAATCCTATAAGAATGTCGTCGGCTACATCACACTTGAAATAGATTAAGGAATTTACCTGCTCTTCTTCAGGTTTTTTAGCCAGACCTGATGCCTGTCGGAAACGGTCTTATCGGCGTTTCCATCGCCCCCATTCACACACATCCCTCTCACGCTGACCTCACTGATCCCTACAGCGACCACCCCGTTTATTCCATCCTGGTCTGCACTGGGATGTGGGACTTTCGGGGACCTACTCGTCGGTGATGAGTGGGTATACGTGGACTCACTAGAGGGCTTCGACAATCTGCCTCGTCGTACACGCGAAGCCCTGAGGATCAACGGGAACAGGATCCGGGCTTTTTGTGACCTCCGCTTTCGTGGGGTCAAGGAGATTCCGGGTCCTGAACCCTGGCCACCATCGCTCTTCTACCGTCGCCCGCTCTCTGGCATGTGGGTCCCTCTAATTCCCGTGACCAACAGGCGGACCATCCTGCTTGATATCATGGTGAAGGGGCTCGGCATAGACGGTTCCGCAGAGGGTCAATGGTCCAATGACCGCATCAACTGGAAAGGCCTAGCCCGCCCGCCATCCTTGGGACTAGATTCCGAGGTGGTGTGGCGCTTCAACAAGAACCGTCTAGCCGACCCCATTTTCCTATTTCATGCGGGTTTGGTCGCCTCCCGCCTGTGCCCTTGGTGCCTGGTTGAGGGGTCGGCGTGGCACATGGTGGTGTCCTGTCGGCAGGCCGAACCCATGTGGCGATTGGCCGACTCCCTCATAAGAGGCATTCTGGGACGCCCAAGGTTGTCTCTCCGAGATTTGTATGTCGGGTTCTGGCCCGACAACACCTCCACTATTGGTCAAATCGATCTGGCCAACTTTGTTTCGTGTTGGCCAAAAGCACAATCTACAGGCTACTAGTCTGCTTCTTCAAGGACGGCAGTGCGCCGTCTCCCTACGAAGTGGTCCTCAAAGCCCGTCTGAAGTCCCGACTCCTCAAGGAGTATGCTTGGCACCTTGGGATAGACGGACGATTGACTGCTTTAGGACACAGTGGTGCGGTAGAGAGGCGCTCTGCTCCCTCCTTGGTGGGGAGCTCCTCTTCTGTCAGGCACTGACCCAGTTAAGACTTACTGTTTTCTTTAGTCACTGATAGGGTTTGTACCCCCAAACCCTAACAAATTTTTTATTGTATTTTTCTCCTTGGTTTTTAGTATCTAGACGGAAAGGAAGAAGCCCATCAGGCTCTTCCTAGTTTATTTTTATTATTTGTTTCTCATTATATCTTAAAGTCATTTTGATGTTCCGTCACATTTATGTTCTTTTTGTTCCTCGTTTTTGAGAAAATATCCTTTTGGAAGATGTTTTCTCTCCCCTATCGGTACAATTATAAATAAATAAATAAATAAATAAATAAAATACACACACACACAGACCAAGACCAAATCCAAGTTATCCCATAATTCACAAGATTCCGATTACACTTTTAAAGATTTCCTCTAAACAAATGTCTGTAGTTTTTTGTTGGGTCTCTGGTCATTCCAGGATCTTAGGCAACGACGTAGCAGACAAATGTGCAAAATCAGTATGCAAAAAGGATAATACCTTAGATTTAAAGATTTGTAATCAAAAGCTATAATGGCATATTCCTGGGCCCATTCGAGTCCACCCGTCACGAGACGGGCGGGACAGCGTTTGTCCACTGACCACTTACCGTCAAGATGGCGATGCTATCCTGAGTTCGATCTCGTGGAGCCCTAGTTCCTGAGTACCCATATTGCCCGTTTACAGCAAAAATAACAAGTTTTTCTATTATTAAAAACCCTACTTTTTCCAAACTTTTTCCACGAATATAAAAATGCACTTTAATATACCCACACCTTTTGAACTTTGTAATTTCTTCTAATTGTTTTGTTTCAGTGGTGATTTAGTTAGGGCACTCCGCACTAGATCTCAAGTATTCCTTTTTCGTTAGTTTCGTAACCCTCCGTGCATTTATCTTTTTGCTAAAGAAAAACAACTAATCACATAAAGATTTAAAATTACTAACTTACCTAAATTATTTATGTATAAAGAAGTGATTTGCGTAGCAATGAAGATTTTGTTGCATAATCATCAATCGCAGAATTAATATCGATATTTACAGGCGTGTAGGAACGTTTTGAAAGTTGTGGGGGGCAAATCCACTGGAAGATTTTGTCGGTGGGCAGGCCATTCCGCTAAAGGCGAATTTTTTTCACCATTCTACAGTTATTTCGTCATGTTTTAACTGCTTTCGGACTCTGTAAACTATGTTTTACTGCACCTTTCTGCGGTCTAAGAACTCAAAAAAAAAAGTTAAGTGGCCCGTTTTAGTAAATTTCTAGGTAATTACAATTTTGTATCTAATGACGAAGCATACAGGCAAACATATTCGTTTGCCCGAGAACGAGATAGAAGACAGACGCAGCGCAACTGCGCAACCCCCGAAACACCACCAGGCCACCTTACACAGAACTGACCACCCAGTCAGCTGTATTGGCAAACTAGATAACAAAACAAAGAAAGCAAACATCACTGTCTCATAGTGCGGTGTCTTTTGTTATAGAATTGACTTGTGTAGACGATAAGACCGTACAGGGCTTACAAAACACAATGCTGCTTTTGCACAACACATCATTTTTATACTAACAATATTTTTTCTTAAGTCAAAATATGTGGGTGGGTTCACGAGCTACGCTGACCCACCCACCTACCCTTGGCAGGTACCGGTGCCATGGCACCGGTCAGGGTGTAGGTAAGGCCGCCACTGCACTTAACACCATTGGTAGATTATTCTCGGCAATGAAGTTAGACCAACGTAGTTCCGCATCTACTATCCCATTATCTTCTTTGTTAAAGTGATCTGTCATCGAAGTACTGCCCAGCACGGACCTTTCCTTACGTACGTGGCCTGCAGTTGCTGCATGGCGCTCGAGGTAATATATTTTGAGGCCTAGGCCCTAGGCCTCAAAATATATTTTAGAGGTTAGGCCTAGGACCTAGGGCTTAGGCTAGGCATAGTGGACCTGTTTATTTTGTAACTGCTGTTGGCCGAAGATAAATGGCTTCGGCCATGGCTTTAGGCCTAGGCGTGAGCAGGAATGAATAACATTTACTTGCTTGGCAAAGTATGCCTAAACTACTGGTTGGTCTTACTTATGCAAAGCAATGTTTGACAGGGGGCACATATTGACGGTTTCATTTACGAAATTATGTTTGTGTAATGGCCATATGGATTGTGTTGGTGATACTGCTCTTTAGAAGACAAAGAAAAAGATAAATAAAGTGGAGTCTAGAGCTTGACAGAAGCACATGTTTCATCTGCCCCACTGTCTATTTTAAAAACAGTTTTTTGATTTTGGCCTATTTGTGTCTGAAGACTTATATTGATAGTTGTCATTAGTATGCAGAGCCCCAACAGTACAAATTTGTGTACGGTAAATACTAAAAAAACTAAATAATTCAATTGACGCTTTACCTCAGCCGACTGTCTAGCTATAGTTATGGCTTTTGCCAAGGTTAAGTCTGGGTCCAGCTGCATTTGCTCACCCAGTTTATATTCTAGCAGTCCAATGACAATCTTATCCCTTCTAAGCTCATCTTGCATGGTTCCAAACTCACATTATTGTGCTAATTTATGCAAGTCAGTGATGAACTCATCTACAGTCTCACTGGAGCTTCTTGGGCATTCTTTTAAAGAATGTTGCCCTCTCTCTCGTAGATTATATTTCTACGAAGGACGAAATAATAATCGAACTTAGTACATACTATATTGAAGCTTTTGGTATCAGCTTCATTCAGCTTAAATCCTATAAGAATGTCGTCGGCTACATCACACTTGAAATAGATTAAGGAATTAACCTGCTCTTCTTCAGTTTTTTTAGCCAGACCTGATGCCTGTCGGAAACGGTCTTACGGCGTTTCCATCGCCCCCATTCACACACATCCCTCTCACGCTGACCTCACTGATCCCTACAGCGACCACCCCGTTTTATTCCATCCTGGTCTGCACTGGGATGTGGGACTTTCGGGGACCTACTCGTCGGTGATGAGTGGGTATACGTGGACTCACTAGAGGGCTTCGACAATCTGCCTCGTCGTACACGCGAAGCCCTGAGGATCAACGGGAACAGGATCCGGGCTTTTTGTGACCTCCGCTTTCGTGGGGTCAAGGAGATTCCGGGTCCTGAACCCTGGCCACCATCGCTCTTCTACCGTCGCCCGCTCTCTGGCATGTGGGTCCCTCTAATTCCCGTGACCAACAGGCGGACCATCCTGCTTGATATCATGGTGAAGGGGCTCGGCATAGACGGTTCCGCAGAGGGTCAATGGTCCAATGACCGCATCAACTGGAAAGGCCTAGCCCGCCCGCCATCCTTGGGACTAGATTCCGAGGTGGTGTGGCGCTTCAACAAGAACCGTCTAGCCGACCCCATTTTCCTATTTCATGCGGGTTTGGTCGCCTCCCGCCTGTGCCCTTGGTGCCTGGTGGAGGGGTCGGCGTGGCACATGGTGTTTCCTGTCGGCAGGCCGAACCCATGTGGCGATTGGCCGACTCCCTCATAAGAGGCATTCTGGGACGCCCAAGGTTGTCTCTCCGAGATTTGTATGTCGGGTTCTGGCCCGACAACACCTCCACTATTGGTCAAATCGATCTGGCCAACTTTGTTTCGTGTTGGCCAAAAGCACAATCTACAGGCTACTAGTCTGCTTCTTCAAGGACGGCAGTGCGCCGTCTCCCTACGAAGTGGTCCTCAAAGCCCGTCTGAAGTCCCGACTCCTCAAGGAGTATGCTTGGCACCTTGGGCGAGGGACGATAGACGGCTTTGAGGCAAAGTGGTGTGATAGAGAGGCGCTCTGCTCCGTCCTTGATGGGGAGCTCCTCTTCTGTCAGGCACTGACCCTGTAAAGACCTTCAGTTTTCTTTAGTGACCGATAGGGTTTGTACCCCCAAACCCTAACATTGTTTATTGTATTTTTCTCCTTGGTTTTTAGTATCTAGACGGAAAGGAAGAAGCCCATCAGGCTCTTCCTAGTTTATTTTTATTATTTTGTTTCTCATTATATCTTAAAGTCATTTTGATGTTCCGTCACATTTATGTTCTTTTTGTTTCTCGTTTTTGAGAAAATATCCTTTTGGAAGATGTTTTCTCTCCCCTATCGGTACAATTATAAATAAATAAATAAATAAATAAATAAATACACACACACACAGACCAAGACCAAATCCAAGTTATCCCATAATTCACAGATTCCGATTATACTTTTAAAGATTTCCTCTAAACAAATGTCTGTAGTTTTTTGTTGGGTCTCTGGTCATTCCAGGATCTTAGGCAACGACGTAGCAGACAAATGTGCAAAATCAGCATGCAAAAAGGATAATACCTTTAGATTTAAAAGTATTTTGTAATCAAAAGCTTATAATGGCAATATTCCTGGAGCCCTATTCCTGAGTTCCACCCGTCCACGAGACGGGACGGGACGAGTCGTTTTTGTACCACGTGACCACGTTTACCCGTTCAAGATGGCCGATTGCTATTCCTGAGTTCGATCTCGTCCCGTTTTGTCAACCCGTCCCGTCCAATCTATCTCGGCTGCTCGAGACCAGCCGAGAGAGCCACCGAGGCCGGTACCCATATGGTTTGAAAGAAAACAATGGCGGACAACATCACTGCAATTCACGTTTTAGCGAAGGGAAATAATGTTTTATGAGCTTTGCGTGTATGTTATGTACGATATACTGTAATAGAAATGACCGCAGTTAAACTGCGCGTGTGTTTCCAAGTTTCATCTTCCACGGATTGCGATGTAATCACGAATCTATGCACCGAGAAGTTGCCCAATCACTGCAATACGAGGCAAAGGTAAGCTAAAACATCGCATTAAAATGTATATTTTTAATATGTGCGGGCTGACCAATGTAATAAAGACACATTTGTATCATTTATTACGTATTTCTTTTATTATGTACGTCCCTGCATTGATTGCAGTGGTTTTCACTAGGCCCTAGTAGGCCCTAGGCCTAGGCCCCTAGTAGGGCTAGGCTAGGCCTACACTGGGCTGCAAATCCGTTTCAACACTTCTTATAGGCCTAGGGCTTAGCCTAGCCCTATGCCTAGGCAAGGTAGCTAGGGCCTAGGGCAAAATCCATCAACAAATTGGCCCTAGATTTTTTTTTAGCTCCTTGGGCCTACCATTAGGCCTAGGCCTAAGCCTACTAAAATAAGTCCTTGGCCCTAGGCCTAGCCCTACACTTAAGGTCATTCAAATGCAAATAACATTGTAGGCCCTAGCCCCAATCATATGTAGGCCCTAGGGGTATTGGATGTTAGTTTTTCTATAGGCCTCCCATGTTGCTAGCTTACTTACTGACTGAATTGAAGGTCAATAGACTAAAGGGGCATAGGCCTAGATTTACATGGGAAAATACTAGGACCTACAATGCCAAATCATTTTCTTGGCCCACTCACAAGTCGGTGTAAATATGTGCCTAGTTGTAGTAAATAGCCTTTGAAGATAAGCCAATGGCTCGATGATTTTATTTTGTGACCTACGGCAAGAGTTATCCCTAGTCCTAGGCTAGACAGCGTAGCCTAGATTGCGCAACTCAACAGGTGATGCCTAGACTTATTGTTTCGCATTACATTCTAAAATTACTAGGTACCGTAGGGCCTCGTTATAGATATCCATGGAGGCATAGTCTACCTCTGAATGAAATCACTGTAATTTTTTGTCTACAAGTAGGCCTCTTAGGCCCCTATGCTTATTTGGAACTTGTTTGGTTGGGGGGATCCAACACCATTAAAAACACTAATTTTGCCTAAAAGTAGGTATTGGGGGGGGGGGGGGGGTGTTGCTAAAAATTAGACTTCATTTGTCCTCCCCCCCCCCCACCCCCCACAACCGAAGAAATAGTACCCCCTTATTTATAATTTAATTCACCTACCTACTTTAGGGCTACTTTCTGTAAATCGTTAGCCGGTAGGCCAACCTAACATGGTACAAATATTTATTACAATGCCCACTCAAACACTAACACTCCATTCTCCATCGCTGGGTAAGTCTGGTGTATGCCTACACCATCGAGACCAAAATTTAATGAAACCTATCTACCAGCAACAGTCAATACTTGTACCGGTACCTAGTAGGGGGTAGGCCTCCTTCGGAAAACATAATATGTCATGGGAACCATTCTGTTCTACAGGGGACTCTACCACTTCTGAACATGGCTTGCTAATAGCACGGGGTGGGTTTGCTGGATTTAATCTTAGGCCTACTCCATCCTTTGGAAGTAGTGAGCGTTTCAAGTGATCTGCATGTACCAATCTGATTCTATCACGTACCCAAACTAGGTATGTCACAGCACTAATTCTCTGTTTCACCTCGCCTACGATCCAGTTTTTTCCCTTTTCCTAGTAGTCCTACTGATTGTACTAGCACTTGCTCTCCGTCCTCAAATTCTGTAGCCTTATCATCTCTTTTATGGAGCTATTACTCTGGTTCATTACCATAGTACTATGTTTTTGCAATGCAATACTTAATTTGGGTTGAGCATTCCAACTGGTTCGGGTCTCTTAAATAAACGGGGGGCCGAGGGCACCAAGTTGTCAGTAGGATACGCATAGCCTAGGCCTAGTATCTTGGCCAAAGCTAGGTAGAGCATTGGCCTTAAAAGTAAAGTAAAATTTGATCAGCCTGTAGATTGGTAGGCTACATACGTAATACAAAAAGGCTAGGCCTAGACAGTAGTTTTCGACGGATGCTAATTTCTACGAGTTGCTATCCTAGGCCTCTGTACCCTAATTGTTTATGGCATAGGTACTAGGGCCTAGACCTAGGCCTACCACAATTCTGGTAATATAAATGAAATGAATGAATTGAAAGTAGGCCTAGAGTTAGGCCCAAGGTTTTTGTTTTACCACTTTGGTATTAGGATTGTTCGGATGATCGAGGATAAAGGTGAGTATGTTTTAGAAAACTGAATCACTTTTGGACGGCCATTTATTCGTCTGCTTATACACCGCCTTTGTGACATATAGTGTCCTTCTAGGTAGCCGTGAGGTGGCTCATTATTCAAAGCCGTGAGGCGGCACATTCGAATAGCCTAATGACACATCCTCCTCTTAAGTATGAACTTTAATTATGCTTTTATTCTGGAAGAGAATTTTATTACATATGACAATGAAACTATCTACTGGAGGATTATGCTCTTATAAATCTAACTTCATAGGAGGACGGATTCTCCTCCCGCTCTTCGTTTGATACGGACCACCATGGTATGGCTGAGGACCACAGACAGTTGTTTGAGAGCTTCTGTAGGAGGGGCTGGCTACTGCAACTGGCTCCGGGGGTGCTATCTCTTCGTGCGAGTCCTCCGTCTGGGTATTACTCGGCTCGAAGCTTTCCTCTCCTTCTTCTCCGTCGCTGTGGAAGTATGGCTCTGGTATTAGGTGCCATCGGTTTCTCCTGACTGCTCCACGATTGGTCTGGACTACATATGACCTTGGTTCGGTAGCACAGTGAAGAACTCTTCCGTGTGGTCCGCATGTCAATTATCCATACAGCATCACCTGGTTTTAATGGCGATAGAGTATGGCATCGGTGTCTTCGATCATAATTTGACTTTTGTTTTGCTTTTATTATCTCTTCCTTCCTCCGAAGATTCGACTTGTCCGGTATTTTGTCCAGTTGTTGTGGAGACAAAGGTAGTGTAGAACGTAGTTTTCTATTCATGAGGAGCTCGGCTGGGCTTAACCCGTTAGCTAAAGGTGTTGTTCTATAGGCCAAAAGAGCTAGGAATGGATCTTCCGTTTTTTTTCAATCGTAGTTTCGCTATTTTCACCGCTGCTTCAGCAAATCCATTGCTTTGGCTGTACTTCGGACTACTGGTTATCAACTTGAACCCGTAAGATTCGGAGAACTGTTTAAACTCAGAGAAGTCTAAAGTGCCAAACTGGGGTCCATTGTCACTTCGGACCGTTTCTGGTATACCGGGTGGCGTGAAAATATTGACTTGCAATGGTTGATTATTGCCCTTGATTTGAGACTTGAGAGCTCAGCGATCTCGAAGTACCGGGAATAATAGTCGGTTACGACGAGGTACCACTGTTGTTCTAACTTGAATAGGTCCATGGCAACAATCTGCCAGGCCCTTGAAGGAAACTCTGAAGCAATCATTGGCTCATGACTGTTACTGGAATGTTGAATGCACTGTGGGCATGATCTGACTGCAAATTCAATTTGAGTGGATATTCCTGGCCACCACACTGCTTCACGAGCCCTTGCACGACACTTTGTTATTCCTTGGTGGCCTTCGTGGATTTTCTCCAATACTTGTTTTTGGAGGGATTCCGGGATTATAAGACGAGTGCCTCTCATTAACAAACTATCGTTAATTGAAAGCTCATCCTTAACGGACCAGTAAGCCTGTAGTTTGGGTACTACTTTATTCTTTGAGGGCCACCCTTTAGTAGTATATTCTACGAGTGCTGTGCATATTGGATCTTGATTTTGTTCTTCTATTATCTTTGCCAAATATGTGTCTGTGACTGGGATGTTGCTGTTCACCAAATGTATGTACGCGGACATTTCCTCTTCTAATTCATTTGTTTCTTCGCATGGAAGTGGCTTTCTTGAGAGCGTATCTGCGACGACTAGATCTTTTCCGGGAAAATAGAAGATTTTGTAGCTGTATCTCATCATCCGCATTCGGAATCTTTGTATTTCCCGGGGACATCTCATCAAAGTTCTTGGAAGTAAACAAAGGGACTAGGGGTTTGTGGTCAGTCTCAATAGAGAATGACATCCCGGTTATGAAGTCCTTGAGTCTTTCGCAAGACCACGTCAATGCCAATGCCTCCCGTTCGATATTCGCATAATTTTTCTCGGCAGCCGATAAGGATCTTGACACATATGCTATTGGTCTCTTCTTCCCATCATCTTGTTCTTGTAATAAGACCCCGCCCAACCCGTATGACGACGCATCCGCCGAAACAATAGTTGTTTTTGTTGGGTCGTACAATGCTAGTATTGGTGCACTGGTTAACAAAGTCTTGATCTTCTTGAAGGCTTCCTCTTGATGTGGGCCCCATATCCAATGAGTTTTTGTTGAGAGTAGACTGTTTATAGGCTCGAGGATCTCTGCTTTCCGAGGAATGTATTTCCCGAGAAAGTTAACCATTCCCAGAAAACGCTGGACTTCTGTGACGTTCGATGGTGCTTCCATGTTCACAATCGCAGATATTTTCTTCTCGTCCGGCGCAATACCCTCGGCACTGACCTTGTGACCTAGGAAGGTGATTTTGTCAACGGAAAACACCGTTTTCTTCTCGTTGAGTGTCATTCCGATCTTTTCTAATCTCTCTAGTACAGCTCGAAGACGGCGATCATGTTCTTCTTGGCTGTCTCCCCACACGATTATGTCATCCATGTGGATCTCTACTCCTTCTAGACCTTGGAGTATAATGTTCATCTTTCTCTGAAAGTGTTCTGGGGCCGACGAGATACCGAATGGAAGTTTTAGGAATTTAAATCTCCCGAATGGCGAGAGGAATGTCGTGAGATGCTGAGATTCTGGGTCCAACGGAACCTGCCAGAAACCCGCATTTGCGTCTAGTTTTGAGAATACCTTAGCTCCAGCAAGTTTTCCTAGTGTATGCTCTACCTTAGGGATTGGATGTATTTCCCGTTTCACACTACGATTAAGGTGAGTAAGATCTACGCATATTCGGACACCACCTGCTGGCTTTGGCACTACCACCATTGGTGCACACCAATCGGTTGCCTCTTCTACTTCGGCTATGACTCTATTTTTAACCATGTTATCTAGTTCCTTTTTTACAGTACCTAACAATGGCAAGGCTACTGACCTAGGAGTGAAAATGGCTTTTGGAGTCGCTCCAGGATCTACATTGATTTTGTAGTCTCCTGGGATGGTTCCCAAACCAGTGAAGAGATTTTTGAATTCTTGTTTCCAATTTGTTTCTTGGACGTAGTTTACGATTGGATCGATAGATTGGTCTAGTCCTAGGATTTTTAGGCTAGTAATAGCTGGTCTACCTAGAAGTGGAGTATCTAGGCCTTGCACTACATACACGGTTTCAGTGGATACTGTTCCTCTGAACTTGAGATTCACTTTGCCAACCCCAATAACATCCAGTGGTCTTTTATCTGGCCCACAGAGTATTTTGGTTGGTTTTGTAAGTGCGATATTCTCGATTACCTGTTCAGTAGCTGGTAAAACCGTCACGTCTGCTCCAGTGTCAACCTTAAAGTCTACTTCCTTACCGTGGACGTTGATTGTAACCATCCATGGTTTTGATCCGATGATTTTATGCTTCCGATAAAGACACAGTCAGCCTGGTTGTTGTCTAGGACCTCTGCGACTTTCTTACGACGACAAACCTTAGCGAAGTGGCCCTGTATGCCGCAGTTGTTGCATTTGGCATCCTTTGCTGGGCATGAGCCTCGGTTATCGGCATGGTTTTGGCTGTAGCCACACCATCTACAGTTTGTAACCTTGTTATTTACATTTTGATACCCCCCTGTGGACTTCTTACCTTTGTTATCGTTTTTATACTTTGAAGTTTCTTTCTTCTTAAAGGTGGAATGCTTAGGCCTACTATTGCATTCATCCAGGGTAAGGTTAGGTTTACTAGCACTAGGCCTACTAGGATCAGAATGTAGTACTAACCTTTGCCTAGCTATTTCCTCTGATAACCGAACTTGGGTGAGGGCCTTATCAAAAGTGAGCTTGGGATCTAATTGCAGTTTGTCGCTTAGTCTCTGGTCGCTCATGCCTACTATGAGAGCCATCAACTTCATTTCGTCTGCTAGATTGCCCCATTCACATGTCTTAGATAGAGTGTGAAGTGATGTTGTATAGGTGTCGATTGACTCACCTGGTTGTTGTTTTCGCCGTAGAAAACATGCCCTTTCATATATCTTATTTCTCATAGGAATGAAATAATTCTCGAACTTTTGTACTACAACATCATAGTCATCTTCCTCCTCCCGAGCAAGATTGAAAGAGGTTAGGATCTCCTCTGCTCGATCACCCATTGTGTATATAAGAGTGTTTACTTGCCTCTTTGAAGTCACAGATTCTAGTCCAGAACACGTCCTAAATCGCTCAAATCTTTTCCTCCACGAAGGCCATTCGTGGGGTTGAAAAGAAAAGATTTGAGGTGGGTCCACTTGGACCCGCCATGTGCTTTCGTTCTGCACACCGGGCGTCTGGTTTGTTTCTGCCATATTTACTTATATGTGTAACAGAATACTTTGAAATATATTTTAATATTTCCCTTATTTCCTTATCCGACCGTTGTCACCATGTTTTACCCACTTTGGTATTAGGCTTGTTCGGATGATCGAGGATAAAGGTGAGTATGTTTTAGAAAACTGAATCACTTTTGGACGGCCATTTATTCGTCTGCTTATACACCGCCTTTGTGACATATAGTGTCCTTCTAGGTAGCCGTGAGGTGGCTCATTATTAAAGCCGTGAGGCGGCACATTCGAATAGCCTAATGACACAGTTTTCTGGGCAAGGGGCTGATATAGGCCTAGGCCCTAAATCTAATGTGGATGTTAGAAGAAAGTGAAGACGTGATTACATTGTCAAGATAAAGCGTTTACGCAATTTATTTGGCATATTAAACAAACAAGTATGCATATGTACGCCCACCCTAGGATAGGCAATTCTTCCTCGTAATACATAGAAAGTGAGGCGCCCTAACACGTAAAGATTGTCAAAGGGATTGCTCTGAGACAAGTAGGCCCTAGGCCTAGCTAGCCTAGGGCTTAGCCCTACGAGTTAAATTACTAGCTGCAAACTGTGGTTAAAACATGATTACACTGTTCATAATGCACTTCACAAACGCAAAATATTTCGTCGATAGATATATAATAACGATCGAAGAATGATTATAGGCTAACAACGAGAAATAGGAATTGGCAATGCAACTTTAACCTCAAATTAGCGTCAATGTTATTGTTTCGTCGTCTGCAGCTGTCTTTTGACAGCAAGCAGTAAACATGAAATCGAAGCACGCCATTGGCTAGAAATAGTGAAAAGCTGTTCACAACAAAACTAAATCAAATGCAGTGTTGACAACGAACGGGTTCTAGCTCACCCAACCCGTCTCGTCGACTTTGAACTCGGGAATAGCAAATCGGCCGGGTACTGACGAACGGGACGAGACGGGTGGGGTTTGAGTCGTGTCGTTTGGCCCATCCGTCTCGTCCCGTTCAGATTTCAGGAATAGCCCTCCTGGAACAAGATAGAAAGCAATAAAATTGCGCCAAATCAAGAATAGCACGGCAGCCTGGATCTCTTCACATCGCTCCTCTCGCCGTGAAGAAGTGGTTCTGGCTCGTTTAAGAAATGGGCACACATACCTCACTCACGGATATCTTCTAAGAGGTGAAGACCCTCCCCTATGTGATGAGTGTGGCGCAGTTTCAACTATAAAACACGTTTTAGAAACCTGTACAAAATATAGTTGTGATAGAAAAGATTTTAAATTAAAACCTTCCCTTAAAGAAATTTTATTGGATAATTCCACGAAAAGTGATAACGTTATTAATTTCTTACGCAAAGTAAACCTTTGAAATTCATATTCTTATAGCAACCAAAATATTGATGAACTTAACTGTTGTGTGCCCTAAAACCCCAATAACTAACTAACTAACTTCATCAGGAACGATTGAAAATGGGTCTGGAGGGCTGACATGATAGCTGGGAGCTGCATAGGTATGCCCCTAGTTTCGGCAGTATTTGGCACGTTGTAGGCTTGTACCAGCCAAAGTTATGTTGAAATAGTTATAAAACCATTTCTAAATCTACCAGTTGACACCATGTGTTTTTTTGAAGGACCAATTAGTAAGAGAGGGCAGATTAAACATGTGCTTCTGTCAAGTTCTAGACTCCACTTAATTTACATTCATTGCCTACATACCTCCTCTACATATGACAACTTTAGCATGTATACCTTTCACTGATTTGGCTGTCACTAATACATCGACCCTGGCAATTCTTTCGATGACAATGATTTGTAACAAAACACATTTAAGCTTATTTTCCGTATTTTACATACATAGTCAATAAAATACCTTGTTGGCGCGAATAATCTTTGTCGTTAATGGGCCCTAAAACTACTAATACTAATCTGCTTCAGAAACACAATAAACAAATACATAATTAATATAATATAGGTATAGGCCCATATAATTTTGTTGTACAATTTTGCAGGTGGACAATATGTCTCTATTAGTTCATATTGTTATTTTATATATTTAATTATTTTAATTTAATCAGTTGTCGTAGTCATAGCTCAGTTGGCTAGCCGCTAGAGCATCTGTACGGACAACGAGGTCCCAGTCCAATAGGTGAAGGCAACTTTTATATTATAACTCTATACATTAAGCCTACCATTATAATTATATGAATATAAAAATTAGAAAGCTTAATTTCGTAATTTTGTATTGTAGGCCTACATCATAATTACACAATGTTTGCTTTAATTTTGTTAACAAAGCCAAAGGACATAGGCTACATGCACATGCTATAGGCTGCTGTGAAAATCAGCATAGTTCTAATAGTTCCCAACTAGTGCGAGGATTTGATACTGCGTGCTACAATCTACTATCTACCGGCAGATGTGTGTTATGTAGAATGCACCATGTTCTTATTGGTCCGTAATGACAGTAATATCGATAGATATGGTAAATCTGCGAAAATAAAGTATCACGATGAACCTCACTACTCATTTAAATTTCGCTCACATTCAATTATCACACATCTTGGAGTTCATGTGGTAATGCCATTAATACGATTTTGAATCATTTCAATGCATTTGCGAGCAACATCGATATGACCTCGCCGCCCCGCACCTTTTGACTGCCATCTACACAGGCTATAGTACTCGCAGAGGCAGCCTCGCCTCGCAGTCGGCCTTTTGTTCTTGTCGCAGGCGGACGTGTTCGCTCTTCGTTGTGTTCTTGTTCGGCCTCCACTGTATATGGCGTTGGCGTCTGTTGCTGCTGAATGTGTTTAGTTTAATGTTTGTTGCCCTTAAGGGAATTTCCGTTCTGTCCGGACTGATAGGTTTTGTTTGCAGTATACTTTGTCTTGCCTCTCAGTAAAGCGTCCGTATCTCAGTGGTGTGCTCCTTAATTCTGTCTGCACAGGTTGTACAGTTGATGTTTGGTCAGTGTTAGATTCTGTTCATTGTAAGATAAGAGCCTTGACCCTTAACAGACAACACAGTTCACCGGTTTCTGTGCTGAGTTTTTGTTTAATTGAGTTATACATTCAATTTATATAATTATTTGAATAGCTCTCAACTTTGTGTCCGTCTCTGTTGTTTTATGCTGTTTGCCTGTCAGTAGGGCAGTAGCTAACTTTACATTTTGTTTCCCTGTTTCGTCGACGTGCAATGTAAGTGCTCGGTCTCTGTGTTAGGTGTACCGTATCTCGAGTCGCCTGTGTCTGGATCTGTCTAGAACGGGTCTATCTTATTTTGTGTTTTTACTTTTCGCTTAAGCTAGGTCTATCATTCACATATTACAATTCAAAGCTTATCGTCCTGGTTTGCACTAAGTATGATTGCAATGTGGAAAGCCACATTCTCTGTGGAGCGTGAACTATTCCCAGGAAGCTCTATCTCTACTGCACGTAATGTAGGCGGCTTATATACCGCCGTGTATAATTGGACAATTATGTAAATGTGGCAAAAAGCTTAATAAATTACTGCTGAAAGTTTTGTTTGAACAAGTCTTGACTGTTGTGATCCTTCAAATTATTCCAACTCGACACCTTCTCGCGGTTTGGCCCGTGAATAGGGGAGTTTCACTCCCTGAAACTAATGGCGAGCTCTGGGTCGTCGTCGGGAACCCCTTCCCTTTGACTACCTCCCCGACGGCGACGACAAAGACAACACGGACGGATGATGACACAGACGGAGACGACCACGACGTGGGGGAACCCCTGCCCTCCCCATTAGGGTGGGCCGAAAAACAACATTTTTTTTTTTAAAGTCGTAATACCGCGGAAAAGTTGCGAATTGTGGAGACTAAAAAATTAAAAAAATAATTTTAAAAATCGGTTCATATCTTCCGGTCGCGCATGTGCTCTAAAGTTTTCCAAAATTTAAAAAAATTTTTATTTTTTTTTTTTTTTTAATTGTAATACCGCGGAAAAGTTGCGAATTGTGGAGACTAAAAAATTTTTTAAAAAAATTTAAAAATCGGTTCATATCTTCCGGTCGCGCATGTGCTCTAAACTTTTCCAAAATTTTGAAAAATTCACATTTTTACGATAATTTTTAACATTTTAAAATAAGCCTCTTCCCGAATGTAAAAGCTCGAATTTTTCATATTTTAAATTTTCTTCTATGTTAAAAATATTAAAAATTATCGTAAAAATGTGAATTTTTCAAAATTTTGGAAAACTTTAGAGCACATGCGCGACCGGAAGATATGAACCGATTTTTAAATTTTTTTAAAAAATTTTTTAGTCTCCACAATTCGCAACTTTTCCGCGGTATTACGACTTAAAAAAAAAATGTTTTTCGGCCCACCCTACTCCCCATATGCTTGTGGCTGGTTCTGACCAGCACAGGCCTGTCCACCCCTTGTCCCCCCGCGTCATCCCTTACGTCCCTCCCTTCGTCTCGATTAGCCAAGTTGCATAAATATGAGACGTAAAGCAATATCTAATCTAATCTTGGTGTAGTCTATACAAATCAAATTCTATGTGCTAACATACAGCAATGCAGACTAGGCTGGGCCAACTGGTGATCGATTGGATGGCCACTGTATCTATTTACAAGTATTGATGTTGAAGTGAAATGCACCATGTTACAGTTGGTCCAAAGAAAAATCCCTGAAAATGTGACATTTGCGATAATGTAGTGTTGTCACGATGAGCCTCACTTCATATCTTGATATATTACCTACAACTAATGAATTACACACCTAAAATCATGTGTCACTCTCATCAACACGATTTGTACAACGTAATTGACCTTGGCGTGCAACTTCGATATGACCTCGCCGCCTTGCACCTTTTGAAAACTATCTGCATGCAAACGCACAGAGCCTCGCCTCGCAGTCGGTCTGTTGTTCTTGGGGCCATCAAATTCCAACTCGCAACCTTCTCGTGGTTTGGCCCGTGATAATAGAGGAGTTAAACTCCCTGAAACTAATGGCGAGCTCTGGGTCGTCGTCGGGGAACTTTCCCCTTCCCTTTGACTACCCCCCCGACGGCGACGACAACACGGACGGATGATGACACAGACGGAGATGACCACGACGTGGGCAGGCGCGTAGGAAGGGGGAGGGGGGGGGGAATTTCCACCCCACTTTTTACCATGACCCCCCACTTCAGAATCTTAGAAATTCAGTCTCGCCGTACATCCTTAAGAGTAATGGCCAACAATTTCGACAATCCTATTATTGTTGGACGTGATCAATGATAAGCCTATGCATATTCAATGGTTGTTGCATGCATGGTCTATCTCTTAACTATTCCAATTTTATTTAAAGTTTTATAGTTTTTACTGTACAAAAAATACATTAATTTGGTATTGCATTCAGCCCACGATTTTTTTCTAGAACGTACCAAACACACTAAAAACCTAATTTTTTTAATTTTCGCCTGCGGCGCTGTAGTTGGGGGGCGGAGCCCCCCAAACTCCCCGTGTTTGGCAGCAGATTTGTTGTCCCCCCCCCCACTCGAAAAGGAGTTCCTACGTGCCTGGACGTTGGGGAACCCCTGCTCTACGCTTGTGCCTGGTTCTGACCAGCACAGGCCTGACCACTTCTTGTCCCCCCGCGTCTCTCCTTACGTCCCTCCCTTCGTCTCGCTAAGCCAAAGTGCATACATATGAGACGTTAGGCAATATTTAATCAATGTTGTTCTTGTCCCAGGCGAACGTGTTTTGTGCGCACTCATTGGTTGGTCAGTGGTCTCATTGGGCCTCCACAGTACATGAAGTTAGCTTCTGTTGCTGCTGTATGTGTTGTTTGTTCAAGTCTTTACTGTGTCCTCGTTCTCATTCATCATTCTGTTTAATGAGGAGGTTCCTCATTTTTAATAATATTACGAACACATGCTAATTTTAATTATCAATTGTTAGTAATTAGTACATTTCAAGAAAGTAAATTTAAATTTACAAAAATAATAAATAATGGTAAATAGTCGATAGTAAACTCAGGATTTGGATGGATGAGTTACCACTCATAGATTAATCACAAGTTACCTATCAGAGATTACGAACATCCCGCACCCTGAATAGATGCGACTAAGACTGGGCTGGAGGTATTTTGATAACAATAACCTACAGATCAGCCTCTAGTATCTGCGCCCGTTGTTTGGGTTGGGGTCGTTGGGCGGATCAGTGGTCTGCGCATCAGCTGCCGTTGTTTCCTAGGACTGAGCTACCAGCCTATGTCGCAGCGTCTGGTTGAGTCTATGATTCTTCCTTAACTGGATTGAAGGAAACAAGTATATGTAGACGTAAAGCAATATCCTATCCTATCCTATATTAACTAAGTAAATATATAATGTAATGTATACTGCAGATTAAAAACTCTATGACACGATCTCAAGTTTGTGCAGTGTTCAACTGAGATAATGATGATGATGATCATCATCATAGGTAATAAACTTTCCCCCAGGACCAATCCACATCATCCTCTACCTGTTCAGGAAAGTAATCAACAAGGTTTGAAAAGTCTACAACTAAAAAGGCTTTATTTGTTAGATATAATATATTTACACCAAAATATGAAACGAAAAAATCATTTGGGCACAGATAACTCTACTGTTGAGTGTCCTTAAACAACACGAACTTACTAACTAACTAACTAACTAACTCGAAACAACAGTTAATTCTATGTGTGACGTGAATGCTCAGTGATACAGTAGGTCCGCAAAAACAGAAAAGTTCATGTGGAAGGCAATATCTACAGCAATATTGCATTGTCACGATGAACCTCACAACACATGTAGATGATCACTCACAAACTTTGAATTACCCACCTCGGAGCTCATGTGTTTTACTTGTTGCCATCAATGCAATTTAAAAAATCTAATGAATCTGACGTGCAACATCGATATGACCTCGCCGCCCCGCACCTTTTAACTGCTATTTTCACTCGACACAGTGGCAGCCTCGCCTCGCAGTCGGTCCGTTGTTCTTGTTTCAGTCGGACGTGTTTTGTCATTCCTCTTCGGTGTGTTCTTGTTGGGCCTCCACAGTACAAGGAGAAAGCTTCTATTGCTGTTGAATGTGTTGTTGGAGCAAGTGTTGCCTGTTTATCTCCTCTCATCATTCTGGTTGATGTTTGTTAACGTCAGGAAGTTGTCCGTTCTGTCCAGACTGGGAGGTTTGTTCGAACTGTATTCTGCCCAGGGAAGCGTTCGTTATCTCAAGTGTTGTGCTCCGTTCGTACAGATTGTGGGTTGATGTTCGTTAAGTTACGTTTTGTTCAGTGTGGGATTAGGGCCTCAACACACAACAATTGTGCCCGGTTTCTGTGCTCGGGTTGTTGTTTTAGTGAGGTCTTAGTGCAGGTGTTGATGTTTGGGGGAGTTGTGGGTACTGCATGGAAGCATGGCGTCCCTGCAAACATTTCATCGTGCCCGTACATAACACGTACGTACGCGTATGTACGATGTATTGTATGTACGTTATGCTCCATATCGCGCCCGTAAAAAAAGTCACTTCCGCCCGCAAGTATAACGCACGTTTTCTACACGTATTTTTAGCATGGAATACATACTGGGGATGCACCTTACCCACACGGGAAACACATGTTTACGGCACTTAGTAATATTCCACCCACACCTTACCCGCATGGGAAACACATTTACGGCACTCTGCACACACCTTACCCATACGGGCAGCACACGTTTTCGAAACCCAGTAATATTTCGCATGCACCTGTCTTAGCTTCCGGGGGAGCTAGGTCGCTAACTCCATCTGGTAGAGAATATAAAACGAATCTTAGGAAGCAGCTTTGCCAATAAATAATAATTACGAAAAAATATTAGAAATTTATTTATTACTTCACGTCAATTTCAGTGGCAGTTCATAAGCTCATTTTATCAGGTAATTCGATATGGAAACAAAAACATAAGGAAACAAATTTTTCTCCATCTTGTGTATTCGAACCTCGACCATACCTCACTTCTTCATCCTGGAATCTGAAAGTGAAGTCACTAGACCGCTCGGCCACGGGGAACTGGTAAATGAGAGGAGTTAAACTAGGGGTAAATGGGAACACTTTTAGAACTTTTCATCTTTGACTTTCTGTAAAAAGTTGTACGTATTGTTTTGTTTTTTGTATATAATTCTTTGCACTGTTAAGAATATAGGGAATAACTTTTGATTTAAATTTGTCTTCAAGTATATAGAAAAAGGAAAAAAATATTATGTAAAAAGTGGTATTGTTCCTATTTTCCCGTCATTTTGGGGTAAATGGGAACAAACAACACTGTAGCTTATTGGTGTGAGGTAAAAAAAAATTGGATAAAAAACTATTGCAATTATATATTACTTAAAAGTTGTAGGGTCAATGGGGGTAAGTGTGGCATGAAAAAAAAAAGTTTGACTTTGATGGTTAGTTTTCCTTGGTTAATGTTGACCTAATACTTTCAAATTTGAAATCTAAGAACTTTGTAATGTTTTCAACTAAAGTGTTGAATATAACAAAGGCACTTTGTAAAACAAAGGGAAAATAAAAAAAAGTTTCATAAAAAGTGCGCCGCCACACTTGCCCCGCAGTTTGGGGCAAGTGTGGCGGCTTATGAGGCAAGTGTGGCATCACTTTGTTTTATGAAGTAAATCATGCAGGATTTTGCCCTTCTTCATGACAAGTTCTTTTTTTTATTTTCAGATTAGCTAAATAGTCATCTTTTGTAATAACTTCTGCTAAGTCAATGCGACATTTACACTTTTTATCAACTTTTTTTTTTTTTTGCTTTTTTTGCTTTTTTTTGCTTGCAAGCATGGGATGAGTTGATACCACTCTTCTTATTCTTCTGTGGCCATCAAGTAATGTCAATACAGCCAACTAATGTGCAGCTATGTCCACCGCCATCTAAATACAATGTTGCCACACTTGCCCCGGTATGTAAAAATACTGAGGTAAGTGTGGCACCTAAATTTGCACCAAGCAAATTTGAAATTTATGGATTTTTTTCCCCCCATTATTACATAGGCACATTAACCAATAAGCACAACATGTGGACATAAATTTTAAAAAAAAATTTGCAGAATATAACTAAATATTGCAAGGTCTGCGTAGAATTGCACTTAGTTAATCCAGCGAAGGTGCTTTTTCTTTAAAATTTAAAATTTAGGATTTGTTCTTGTGGGAGGCCCCCAATTTTTTTTTTAGTATAAAAAAGTCAAGTTACTACTTTAATAAAATAAAAATTTACCAAAACTGCAACCCTGAACACTTATAAGCAGATGCCACACTTACCCCCAAACCACACTTACCCCCATTGACCCTATGTACATTATATAAGTACATTTTTATCCATTAATTGGTTATTAGTGCATTATTTTGTGATTAATAGGTTTAGGCGGGCCATTATCTACTAGGTGAACAATACATTTAGGGCCTAGGGTTTAGACGTTTTCTGAATTCACTCACTCGCCTGAATAACCGAAGGCTTTGGCGTCACTGTAAATTTGACCACGCCATCAAGAGTAATTAGGCCACAAAATATACATTCTTTTTTAACAATATCAAGTCATCGCGCACAGACCACCGGAAATTATCACCAATGCTTTCCAAGAACAAATTCAGGGTGCCTTAAAATGCGGCCAATACCACTTGTTACCGTACGAGGCCGCGTAGTACGTGCCAACATTGAAGTTTTTATCAAATGACATTGCAAGAGGCCCACAATTCTCTCGCTCGTTGGTCTTGTGGTTAGCGTCTCTGCTTCCAATGCAGATGGTCCAGGGTTCGATTCCCTTCTAATTGGATTTAGACTCAGTCCATCAGTTTAGACTAAGTCCATCAGTTCTTGGGCCATCAAATTCCAACTCGCAACCTTCTCGTGGTTTGGCCCGTGACTAGGGGAGTTTTACTTCCTGAAACTAATGGCGAGCTCTGGGTTGTCGTCGGGGAACTTTCCCCTTCCCTTTGACTACCTTCCCGACGGCGATGACAATGACAACACGGACGGATGATGACACAGATGGAGACTTCTACGACGAGGGGGAACTCCTGCCCTCCCCATATGCTAGTGGCTGGTTCTGACCAGCACAGGCCTGTCCACCCCTTGTCCCCCACGTCGCCCCTTACGTCCCTCCCTTCGTCTCAATTAGCCAAGTTGCATAAATATGAGACGTTCGTATCGATCAAATATCTTTGTATTTACAACATAAATAAAGACAATTTTGAAATGTTGTTCGGGTAGAATTCTACCAATCTACTTTTTTCCTATCTGTGTCTGATTCGAAGTCAACTTTTCTCTACTTGATGCCTTGGAATGTTAAAATACGCCTTATATTTAGTGTACTAATGATTGCCTGTCGCCACATGCAAACAGTTTTTCTCTCTCTGTCAACATTCGAATCTGCAGTAACCGCATCACAGGGCTCCATTCCTTAGAGCAACGTAGTGGACGGGAATCCTTTATTATTGCAATGCAACTCGTCAGCCAATTCAGAATTCATCAATACATTGCTAGAACTTTTCTGACTTAACTCTAGGTGTCCCATATTGCACTAGTATACTCGGGACCGTTCCACGTTCCGCTGTCTATTTTTTCAAACCAATCCATATTCGTTTGAGAATAATATCTAGCCAGCGGTTTAGCCGAGCTCGTTTAACCGGTTCCCACTCGAACACCGAAGTTAAGTAGAATCGGGCGTGGTCATGGGTAGAGTGGGTGACCGCTCTACCCTGAAACTCACGTATACCGCTGGTTAGAGCAGATGGAGGGTTCGAAAGCTAGTGTAACGGCTTAGTTCTCCTTTACGTCTGCTCGGCAGTCCGGGTTAGTGGAGGAACCTATATGACTGTCAAAGTTACACCGTCCTGTCGGATGGGACGTTAAGCCGTTGGTCCCCTTGGTACTTTTCGAAAGGAGTAGGCTACGTGCCGGTACCGGGTTTCCCCTCCTCCCTTCTGTTCAAACTTCATTCTCATCTATCACCACTCATCGTCTCGATTAGCCAAAGTGCATAAATATGAGACGTTAAGCAATAATCAATCAAAAATTATAGCTGCCATTGACAATAATTCAGAGGAGTAGGTATACTGGACGGGAAGGTTGTAGACGGTGGGTTATCAGAGCAACATAACCTAAACTCAGATTTTCTCATTGCCGCAATAAAATTTTCGTCTGATAAATCAAAATTTTCTCTAACAAGCTTTCCATCTATCTATACTGAAAATCCAAGTACGAGAATATTAGTAAAAGTTGTGAGGGTAGGGGAAACCAGTCAGTCTAAGAGGTCGGGCGTAGGTGCGGTGTGTAGCCGGCGATAGCCGAGGAGGCTATTAATCAGTTCAAGTGACGGGGGATAGCTGGATTGTCGTCCAGGTCATGGTGCGCGTCTAAGTTTTGTTTTGGCTCCCTAGCCTCGAGGGGGAGTGAAATGTGTCGATTTATACAATAATCAAATCTGTTATAAAAGTGATTGTAGCGTCTGTGTGAGGTTAAATTTTCAACATTTAAAGTGTCGTTTGCATATTTTAATTCCATTCTACGAGTGTTTCTTCTGCGCATATTTTGATTTCGAACTGTTTCGTGACTAGCAATATGTCACTTGCGCATATTTGCATATTTTGATTGATTTCATACTACGAGTGTTCTACTGTGCATATTTTGACTTCGAACTGTTTCGTGACTAGCAAATGTCACATGTGCCTATTTGCATATTCCATTCATTTAACATTACCGGATTTTGGACTAATTATTGACTTCCTGGAACTATATTGCGAACAATAAACTTTCAGTCGAGGCTTGGTTTATAAATGGAATGTTCTCGTGGTGAAGATTCTCAGTAGTGGTTCAGTGAGTGGCTGTTTCTGCGCAGCTAGTGTTCCCCTACGATCAGCTGAGATAGGCGGCTAACCCAGGATATTTGGATTACGTCGCACCATTCACAAATTGACCGGATAAATGATGAGTACAACATAATTATACTTTAATTAAAATCAATTAAAACTCAGATTTCTTTATCAAATTCAAATCATTTTTTATTTTTCATCAAAAATATATATTAAGATTTTGGGGGTATCAGATGTTACATAGGCAGGGGGAATAGCCCATTGGGAAGTAGAACATTATATCAGAACGGATCCATAGGTAGGCAGGTTGATGTATTAATTGTCTGTATTGTTTTACTTCAATATAACCTAAATCTTGGATGGAAATTCATTCACAAATCTTATAATTTAGTAGTTTTTGATCCATTTTGAAATCCTTTGTTTACTATAAGTTTGTTTTTCAGGTCTAAAATTTATTTTACAAGATTAATTAATTAATTATAATTTATAATTAATTAATTAATATATTTTTTTTATTGAAGAATATTTTGTGTTCTTCGGCATTTTGAGCTAGTAATTTTTTTTTGTTTTGTTAAGTTTACCACTTCCGGGCATAGAAACGCTTGTTTCTAGGTGGTTACCTGACAACTTTGTTTTTAATGAGTTTAGTATGAGTTCATTGTCTTTAAACCATATAGTGGCAATTTTTACCTTTTCTTCCGACTTTAGGAAGACAGCATCATTTGAAACGTCTTTAACTACAAAGGTAGTATCGTCAGCGAACATTTCAGACTCTAGTATGTTCACAGGGAGGTCATTCATGAATACAATGAAAAAGAGTGGTCCCAGAATTGAACCTTGAGGTACTCCGCGGGTAATTTGTTCTGGATCCGAGAGGTATTTACTCTCTATATTGTTGTCACATACAGCAGAATTGAATTGGAGGGTAATCTTTTTCATACTCACAAGTCTATTCCCCTTGCATACTGCATATCAGCTGACCTAAGCATGAATGGAGGAATAGCTGCTGGGTTTAAAAGAAGGTTTGGTAATGTAGATGACATTACCAACCAAAATAAATGTGCAGGAGATATGGCTACTATGCACTCGAAGGGAAGACTTGTATTTTATTTTTTTACCAAACAAGCATCTCATCACAAACCATGCGTACAATATCTACGAAATGCAATTAGGAAATTAAGATCTTTCTGCAACTTCTACTGTATACCCAGAGTAGCTATGCCAAGAATTAATTTTGACTCGGATCGGATGTATTGGCCTTTGGTAAAAGGTATTATTGAAGCTGTCTTTAAGAAATCAAATACACAAATCCTCATTTATTCTCAAACACAACCTCAGACTAAAGACTTGCTGAACTTGGCTGTGCTGTCTTGTACGTCGGAGGATAAGCCAGCACTGCCGCTGTCATCCAAAGCAGCCTTCCCCTCTACATGTGAACATGACACAGTGCTGTCTTGTGCGTCGGAGGAGGTGCCAGCAAGGGCGTTGTCGTCCGATACGACTGTCACCTCTACTTATGAACAGGGCACTGTGCTGACTAGTACGTCGGAGGAGATGCCAGCACTGATGCTGTCGTCCGAGACTGACTTCACTTCTTTTTTTTTTTTTTTTGCCAAGGCTGTGACTTGTTTCAGTTTAAATGGTGCATTTTTGGTAATATCATTTAAATGATTGAATTGTTGTTTCATTGAGTTTTTATACATGAATTTAGTGTTAAAAGATAGCTAGGAAGCATTGAAACCTCAGGTACCGTTATCTCGTGAGTACCCACAGTATTTAATACGCATTTTAAGTTTTAAATATTGCATTTTTCACGGATATTTTATGTTGACATTTCGTATCTAACGAAAACAAAGGATATTGTTTATTTTCAATTACTATAACCAACAACATGACAGCTACAAAACACGAGGCATTTTTTGAACTATTGCTTAAGAAAATGTCAATAAGTAACATTGAATTTGAGTTCATGAAATATGACATTTCCCCAAAGGGTATATACAGCAACAGAGGAATGCTTGAGAAATTATTTCATACACTAATTAATAAACGTAAAGTTGACGTTCATCAGGCGCTCGATACTTATGTTGCTACGGGTCAAGCTGAAGCATTTCTAGTTAGGCCTAAATCAAATAAATTGGACTACATAAGTCGACTGAAACTTTGCCGAAAATTCTTTCACAAAACTATACTACAAACAAAGATTTGCAACACAGCCACAGTAGGCCTATTGATGAAGAAATGTTAGAACTTAAGAAGAAATTACTAGATTCAATGGATAACCAAGAAAAATTATATACTATTGTTGACAATCAAGAGGGTATTATAGATAATTTGAAAACAAGATGCAATAACTATAAAGAGCTTTTTGAAATTTACAAAGTAAAACTAAACATCGTCGAAAAAAAATTGGAACTTTCTACTCAATCTAAATGTTATAACCAACTACAGCCTTGTGTGCTGTCAGAAATCGGCACAAATAACGCCGGTAGTAGTGAGATTTCAATTGAATTAGATCCACTATGTAATGGCAGTAAACCCTCTGCCTCGTTTCAGTGTCGCAAACACTCTATTGAATCATCCAATCTCCCTTTAATATCAAGTGAAGGTAGACCTCGTGGATCAATCCATGTGCAACATCAGAAGCTTAGACCTACTCTTGGTCCGCGCAAGTCAACGTATACACAAGAGCAACCTAAAGTGCGTATGTTTAGTGACAGCCATGGACGTGAGCTAAGCCACAGAATCACATCTCAGCTATCTGGAAACTATGAAGTCTATAACATTTGCAAACCTAATGCAATGCTGAAAAATGTAGTTGAAGACGTCCCTTCTTCCATGCCTACCTTAAACTGCCGAGACTGGACTATTATAATTGCTGGCACAAATAACATGCCAAATGACTGTGAAGCGATTGTGGATGATATGAAAAAACTTATTAAAATCCCACGGTCGTGTCCTCTGATCATAGTTGGTATACCATTTAGATATGACACGTTAAATTTCAACAAAAGAATCCTAGACATCAATCAGACTATTTATAAATTCATCACTGCACAAAAAAATTGCTATTTTGTGGACATGTCTGTAATGAAACGATCAGAGTTTACTGTGCACGGTTTGCACCTGAATTCTGGTGGTAAATCCAAACTAACATCCCAACTGGCAGAGATTATTAATGCACGAAATTCGCGCAGCATCACTTCACTGCACCATGAAATACATGAAACCAATAGCAACTCTACGTTCAACAAGACTACTTCAACCCGAGCTGCAACTTCATGATATGTGAACACCAAAGTGATATTTTCTCATGCCCACTCGACACACCTCTTGTACATTGTGTGGCGGAAGACTTGAAGCTTAACCGTGGAATTGCAACTAAATTTAAATCTACATTTGGCGGCATTGATTACCTTCGGTCTAGAGAGCCCAGAGTTGGAGACTCAGTTTTTCTCCGAAGCAAGGGTAGACTTATCTGCAACTTGGTGATCAAACAGCAGTCGCATCACAAGCCTACGTACCATAATGTTGCCAAATCGCTAAATAGCTTAAAAAAGTTCTGTTTATTTTATAATATACAAGAACTAGCAATGCCTAAAATTGGATGTGGCCTAGATGGTCTTCATTGGCCTACCATAAAAAAACATATTATCCAAAACTTTCATAAATTCCAATATTAAAATCAACGTTTATTACATACAGTCAAAAAGAAAGCAGCCACCAAAAACAAGGCAAACGACAAGTAAATCAGAGCACAAAATGTTTAACTCCAAAAAACAACCCTCAAATAAGCTCCAAGTTCCAAGAATGCAAGAAGGTTTACGCAGCTGTCCAGTGAGTTTGGAGTTCCGACTCCAATCAGAACTTAATGAGGAATGTGCAAAGCAACTACCATTCATGATGCACTCATCTGTTGACCCCGGCGTGAACTCTACGTCGACCCCTGCTAGCACACATCACTCATCATCTATATTTTACGAATAGAAGAGTCGACTCAACAAACTGTAAAGCCGAAACCTTCATCTTCAGAACCACTTCACCAGTCAATCCATGTAAAGCAAAAACTAAAAGCTAGTACTAAAACCCCAAGGGGTAAGCCTAGCCTTAGCTTCCAGCGTGACCCCATTCTCACACGGTCATCAGCAAGGCCAAACATGGCAGCCCCTATTTTAGCAAACAAAACAAAAACTAAAGTCAAAAAAGCTATCACCTCGTCTTCTCAGGATTTTCCCCGCACCACCCCCAGAAAAAACAAAACATAGCCTCGTCACAGGTCCCTCTCAGAACACATTCTAAATTAGTGTTTCTAAATATACAATCAATAAGGAATAAAATAGAAGAGCTTGAGCTTTTCCTCAGCGCTTCTTCTCCAGATATCCTCTGTATAGCAGAGCACTGGCTTACAATTTCTGAAATTGACTCCTTTTGTATCCCAAACTATGTTAATGTTGATATCTTTTGCCGCTCCTCATTTATTCATGGAGGTGTGGCTATATTTGCTAAACCTCATCTTAGCATTTCTCCTATAGCTGAAATTAAAAACTTTAACATTGAAAAGTCTTTTGAATGCTCTGGGGCTTCATGGCACATCTCTAATTCTCATTTTATAATCATATCTTTGTATCGATCTCCACTTAGTGACCCTAAAGTTTTTTTCTCCTCCTTAGAGAAAATGCTAGTGTTTATAACAAAGAAATTCCCCAATGCCTCTTACATAATTTGTGGAGACCACAATATTGACCTCTTAACACAATCTACCACCAGCACTGAACTAATTGATTTACTAAATTCCTTTCATATGTATGCTACCATCACATCTCCTACAAGAGTCACACTTTCCAGTAAATCCTTGATTGATAATATTTTTACCTCCATCGACGAATCTCTTATCACTGCCACAGTGCGTGATCCAGGGCTTTCCGACCATCATGCTCTTTTTCTTGACCTATCCCTCTCCCATTATCACTCAAAGATTCTGACTCAAAAACGTTTTTTCAATGATGAAAATATTGCTCACTTTATCTCACGGCTAGGTGGTGAACAATGGTCATCTTTATCATTTACAGCAGATGCTGATGTTTTATACTCATTTTTTGTGTCCACTTTCTTGGTTCACTTCAATGAAGCTTTTCCTCTGAAAACAATTCAAATTCGGAAACCAGTAGGTAAACCCATGGATTACTCAGGCACTTCGCTGTGAGGGAAAAACACTAAGAAATCTTCACTCATCATTGAAACACTCCCAAAATAGATCAGTTAGTAAAGAGCAATACTTGGCCCTCAAAAAGTCTCATGCCAAAAACATTAGACAATCAAAACTTCAATTTTATAGCCGCAAAATAGTCGACTCCTCTAACATCTCTAAAATGGCCTGGTCTGTAATCAAATCTCAGACTTCTTCGCCCATATCCAAAGAAAGTATCACCATAATGCATGAAGGAAAACTAGTATCTAACCCAACTTCATTAGGCAATATTTTAAATACCTTTTTCACCACCATTAATGTGCCACCAGCAATTGCAACAGGGAATTCTAAACCCTCCTCACAATATCACCCAAAAAGGTTCCCTAGCCCAGTTCAAACCATTTTTCTAAAGCCAACCACTCCCAGTGAAGTGGCAACTATATTGAAAAAACTAAGCACAAGACACTCAGCTGGGCTGGATGAAATTCCAGGATCACTCTTGGCAAAATGCTCCCACTTTTTATCTCTTCCCCTATCTTACATTATTAATGAGTCTATTTCATCAGGTATCTTTCCCTCTGATCTTAAAATAGCAAAGGTAATACCAATCTATAAGAAAAAAGGGAAAAAATCTGACAAAAACAACTACCGCCCCATCTCAATCTTATCGTCTTTTTCTAAAGTTTATGAATACATCATGCATGATCGCCTTATGGCACATCTCAATCATCACAACGTTCTTTCACCAAGTCAACATGGTTTCCTTAAACATAGATCAACAACTTCCGCTCTTTTCAGTTTCCTCTCACATGTTTATTCCGCCCTTGATAAAGGAGAACAGGCAGTTAGCATATTTTATGATCTTAGCAAGGCCTTTGATTCAATTGATCACAGGACGTTTCTGTCAAAAATGGAGTACTATGGGATCAGAGGTATTGCTCAAAGTTGGCTTTCATCATACCTATCTGGACGCTCACAAGTAGTCGCTATCCGCACTGTTGACAATAATTTAACAAAAACAGTTCTCTCAGATCCTCAAAAATTAGTTAAAGGAGTCCCTCAAGGCTCGATATTAGGTCCCTTAGCTTTCCTCCTTCATGTTAATGACCTGCAGCTGCACCTAACCGGTGGACTTCTTCTACAGTATGCAGATGACTTCAGTCATCTGCTAACTGCCCCCAAACACAATATATCTAGCTTTCCAATGATATTAAATCAAAAGGCTGTGCAAATGTCTCAGTACTGCCAGCAAAACATTCTTTCATTATCTCTTCCCAAAACAGTATACATGAATTTTCATACTCCCCAAAATATACCCCTGTCAAGCCCTCTAATCCAAATTGGGAGTAACCACATTATTCGCTCTTCTTCATTTAAACTTTTAGGATTAATCCTAACAGAGACTTTGGATTGGTCGGGTCAAACAAACATTGTTTCATCTAAAATTCTTAGTGGGTGTTATATACTCAGGAAACTTAAAACTATAGTCCAACCTCATATTTTGATTATTACATACTTTGCATTTATCCACTCCCACCTTTCGTATGGTACACTTTTCTGGGGTGCATCGCCTCATGCAAAAAGAGTCTTCATTCTCCAGAAAAGAGCAATCAGGATAATAGCGGGAGCTTCTAGAAAGCGATCTTGTCGGGAACTCTTTCGACAATTAGAAATCCCAACACTAGCATGTGTCCTGATTCAGTCAGCATCTCTTTTTGTTCGCCTTAATACCCACATCTTCCAGCAAAACACAACTGTTCATGATCACTTTACACGTTCCAGCAATTTAGTTCACATTTCCTCTCATAATCTTTCCCTTTTCTCTAAAGGTCCATACTACTTAGCATCAATTATTTATAATAACCTTCCGAATAAAATTCGCTTATGCCCATCTGACAATTCTTTCAAATCTAATCTTAAGTCCTTTCTGCTTAAAAACAGTTATTACTCACTTCATGAGTTTCTATCTGACGGCTCTCCCAAATAAATTACCTTGTTGATTGTCATTAATATCAATATTTACAATGTATTAATTATTATTGTGTGCGTCATTGTAAATGTAATTGCATTTTTTTATGTTTCATATTGTATTATTACATTTATCTATGTATTAACAAAAACATTTGTTAACCTTAATTTTATTATAACCGTATTCATTTCACTCCACCTATCTCTCTCTCTCTAGAGAATAGGTGATAGTGTTATACTTCTACTCTGTATTAGTCAAATGAATAAAACATTACTTACTTACTTACTTACTACTTATGAACAGTCGTGTGTGTTGGAGGAGACGCCATCACGGGTCTCGTCACCCGGGACTGACACCACCTCTACTTGTGAACAGGACACAGTACTGTCTTGTACGTCGGAGGAGATGCCAGCACGGGTGCTGTTGTCCGAGACTGACTTCACCTCTACTTGTGAACAGGACACGGTACTGTCTTGTGCGTTGGAGGAGACGCCAGCACGGGTGCCGTCATCCGAAACTGACATCACCTCTATTTGTGAACAGGACACTGTACTGTCTTGTACGCAGTCCCAAGAGTTAGTGCTTCAGCAAAGAACACTACCATCTCGCTTATGTAAAATTAATCATACAGTTTGTAGGCCTACTTCCTCTTCAAATTTTCAGCATGCCAGAACAGACTTAAACCCACCTTAATGATTTCCACAACTAGTAATCCACTTATCATGTCCCTTAATATACAGTCTGTTAGGAACAAAATTAATGAAATACAATTATTTCTTTTTCAATATTCCCCTGACATTCTCTGTTTATCAGGACTACCTGTCACGTGTTCAGCTTCCCTCTCCTACGACGATGGTAGAGATCCTCCACCTTAGATCTTGCATCCCCCTCACCGCTCACTACCCCCTTGGCCTATCACCTTTGCTAAACTGGACCTCAAGTCGTACACACTATATCCTCCTTCGAGAAGATTCTACCCCTCCTTTTGCGTGTTGGAGAACGCAAAAGTCACGTAGACCCTGGCGTCAACTGTCTGACCAACGACTTACTGAGGCGAAATAATATCAATGCTATTCTGCTTGCGTGCAAAAAGATAGGTGAAAACTTAGTCTTAAAACTCAAATTTCTTAACTATTACTGGATGAAAACGCTCCAAATAAGCTGTAATCATCTTTAATATACAATGTTCATACATTTGCCTACTTTAAAATGTGAAATTCGAGCCGGAAATGGCTTAATTAGGTTAATTATCAATTAATCAGTTTTATCATAATTACAGAGTTAATTTCACCAAAATGAGGATTGGCTTTGATAATTGACTGTTGACTGATACTATATAGATGTAGATACATTTGATATGTTGCATATTAATGAAGTTAATAAAATTAATTGAATAAATTTGCATATTAATATGGAAATATGATAGATATCGAATTGAAAATAGCTAGGGAGGCTTGTTAAACTCACAAAGTTTATAAAATTTCAATCATGTCACAGCCAAAACGCTCACACTCCCACAACTATTCAAAATACCGAAGATAACGCAATTATCAATCAAGCTGAAAATACCGGATTCCTAGGCATAACCATAGACCAACACCTAAATTGGAACAAACATTGTTTAAATTTAGCAAAAAAGCTAAACTCAGCAATTTTTTCATTAAAATCAGTCAAAATACAGACAAACACAAAAATAGCTAAACTGACTTATTTTGCAAACTTTGAATCCCACATGCGCTATGGCATCGAATTCTGGGGGAACTCTACTTCTGCCAACAAAATTTTCTGTCTCCAGAAAAAAGCGTTACGTGATATTCTTAGCCTGGTTCAATCTAAAGATACTTACATTAAACCACACTGTAAAATACATTTTATAAAACAAAAAAATACTTACCTTTTACAGTATTTACATACTACAGTCCCTTCTGGCAACAAAGAAAAACTTTAACAATGCTATGTTAAATAACGCCATTCACCAACACAACACCAGACAAAATGAAAACATTCATGCAGACTTTCATAATAAGAAAATAACCCAACAAAATTCATCACACATACATATAAAACTTTTTAACAAACTTCCATTAACATTAAGAAACCTAACCAACCTAGCAAAAAATCAAAAGTATACTTCTAAAAAAAGCATACTACTCAATTGCTGAATACCTTCAAGATACAGACTTCTCACTCTGAATTCAATCTATAGGGTTGAGTAAATCAAATGAAATCAAATTTATAAAAAAAGGAAACCTAGACCTAACACTGGTAGGCCTACCTTATTTATCCCACATTGTTATCTAAGTCTTATCTAAGTTATTATAATGCTGCATGTATTATAACATGTACAATTTGTGTTTATTCTGTTGTGTTGTGTCAAATGCATTAAGTTTACAAATGGCCTACGACAGTATAGTCATGTTTAGTCAGATGACAAAAAATTGTTAATATATGCCTAATGTAGACTTTTGTATAGACCTTTATATGTATTTATATCTAATTTCTTATCTTATTGTGTTATTTAATTAATTTTAGATTCTTTCCATAAACCCTACTAAAACAGGTACAGCACCGTGCCTATGGGTATTTAAAAAAATATACCATGTATATACATGTACATTTTATGTGGAAATAAAGCAATTATTATTATTATTATTAATTATAGTTGTCTTAGGATATGGAGAGGTTGAAGCTATAGTTGTGTCAGTGATAGGAGATTTCAAATGAGTTGGAACCTTGTTAGCATCTATAGGTGTAACTGAGGCAGTTTTTAAAATTGGTCTCCAGTCTAAGGCATCAATTATTTCCAGTATCATCTTGTTAAGTTTACGTGCACCTTGGCTACTAGGGTGAAGTCCACCTTTGGATAGATCGCACTTTCCAAAAGATTTATTTGAATCTACAAACACTATACCTAGAGATTTTCACATGATTCTTATGCCTTCATTCACCGAATTTATTTTCTCATCTGCAACATCCCTTCGGTATATGAGGCTTGTGTACACTATTTTGGCTGATGGATAGATTTAAGTTGTGGTTTTAATTAACTGATCAATACTATTAATTAAGCATTCTTGGGAATAAGTCTTGGAAGTGAGCGAGTTAGTTCCATTATGCAGAATGAGCGTCTTAACCTTAAATTCAGGCTTCTGCTTTTCTAATATCATTTGTAGTTCCTGAGGCTGAGATCCTGGGTAGGTAACAAGTTCATAGTTTTTGTTTTTGTTTAAGTACCTACACCCTTCAAACATTGAATCACTTATGACTTTGTATTCAGGCTCACTGTATTGATCAGTACTTGGTATTTTAATAGGCATAGTGATTAAAGTGGTTGGAAAAAGAGGTTTTATGATCGTCCTCATACACCTACTCTTCATTGAAGGGATGAAGGATCTAGCTGGCAGTTCGGTAGAATTCTCAAGGCTTTGTAAGGGGGAAAATCGGTTTTTCGTTTCAAGTGAAAACTGTGTTGAGGGGTATTTTCGTGAGTATATGTAGCTGATGCTTCATCCACTTCCAGGGATGTATCAATATGTACTGTAGAATTAGGCCTATGATAAGCATTATGATTTGTAAGCCTCGTCATATCCTGACTTGTATTTCTATGCTGACTCTCTGGCCCAAGTGACTGGCTATGATTTTTATGAACATAGGAAGAATATTGGCTTACCTCAGGTTTAGATTTGGTTGCTGGAGTCTGTGTTGGTGATCTTGTTACACTGGTATTAGGATGTAATCTTACCACATCAGCAAAAGAGAGGGTGTGTGGCGCTGAAGATAAAACTAGAACTTTTGGTTCTACGTTCATTAACTTTTCTTGGAGTCTCTCCACTTGGTAGGCAAGTTGAAGTAAGTTTTGAGTGATGTCATCATTAGGGGATATTTCCTTTGGCTCTAGGCCTATGTTTTGAACGTAAGCCTCACTGTACAGTCTTGATTCTGGGACATGAGCTGTATTATAAAAATAGATAGATCTATGCTCAAGTGACTGTAAAATTCTAATGTCATCCATATTCAAAACAGTATCTTGGTCCAGGAATTGTACAAATTAGTTAAAAGTTGAATAATTTAATTTAGCTTGAATATGGCATTTTTGGCAAGTAGCCAAGAAGACATATGTTATACTAATGGCAATTTCACTGTGCACAAAACCAATAGATCTACGTAAATTCCAGTCAGTAGCAAGGGCCTTGGCCTAACCTAGGCCAAATGTCAATTTCCCAATAAGTAATAAAATATGTGCAGTTTTTACGTACGAAAATAGCAAATTTATACCTTAAAATGTTCGTCACAACTTCTGCTTTCTACCACGATCGAAAAATTATCAGATTAGATATAAAAAACATACTTAATGCAATAAAAACACAGACAAATTAACAAGGTTCATATGATTTGTTTGGTTGGTTGCTATGGTACACAGAAGCGAGTTTTGGATAGCGCTTGCAGTTGTCGCGCCAACACTGCAGAATGTCCGCGTTGACTGATGGAGGCGTCTCTGACATGTAGGTTGTCAGTTCGTCGATGCTCAGTGCAGAGTCGTCGGCAGTACAAAGAGCTGCCAAATCTTCAAAGACATTCCCAATCCCAGCTTCTCCTCCCCCGTCCCGACCTCTTCTTCCTTTCTTGGAGAGTGGCTCATTATCGGATGTTTCCGATTCGTTATCAGACTCTGATAGTAGTACTACATCCGCAATGGTCTCCAGCTTGGATTTTAGATCGTCGTACGTCTCCTTTCGAGTTGATGCATACAAAACGCGTAGAAGTTTGTTGCGCGGATCACATACAGTGGTCATTGCTGCATTCATAGTGCTGTATCCATTCGGATAATATCGACGTTGCAACTCGTCAACGATTATTTATGTACACCACGATTTGTGAGGGATTGATTGGACAGGGACTGGACTGGCCCAATTTCCCTGCTCAGTTTCAGCAATCTTTCCAACATATCCAGCGACGAGTTCCATCTCGTCGAACAATCAATTATCATTTCTGACACTCCTTGGTCTGTGTCCTGGTTTTGTAAAGCTTCCTGCGCTGCACTGTTCTGCGCTTTCAGTGCGCCGCTAGTCGCCTATACCCACCGATCATCTTATCTAGGGCCCTCACTTTCAGAGCAGAGCTCACTACCAACTGCAGCGTCTGCGCAAAGCAATGTTGATCGGGCCAATCATCGAGAAGATCAATGACCAAGTTTATGTTAGCGCCATTAGCTGTTAGCTGTTGCTGCGATTTTCTCAACTGGTTTCTGCCATACCACCAACCGAATACTGATGTTTACACCCATGTGTCGCTCGGGTGTTTTCTCGTCTGAAAAAAGTTATTGGATTATAGCAAATTACCGTAATCTGGGGATGAATCCAGTACCTCTGGCTGTATATGCCGCAGGAGGTTCAGGGTTTGATACACAGTTGGGACAAACTTTGCAACAATTGCTATCATTTAATATCATTATTATATTATTTATAAATAACGTACAAAAAATGAAGATGAACAAAATTTAAGGAGAATCTTCAAAGAAGTGTGTGTCGCGGTTTCCTCGAGAAACAGGATTCGAGATCTTCCGGACAACGTCTCGGAGAATATGAAAAATATCCGGAGGTTTTGGCCATTTGGAGTTTTTCCCCGAAGGTTGCATGGCACTAACGGTGATTTTTTCCTCACTCTCGAGTATTTTCCCTGGATAACACTGTCCGTCATATAAACGACAACCCAGTTACCCTGGCTATAGGCCTAAAGGCAGTCATCTGAAGTTCAATGTGAACAAATTAGTTAAATAAAACATAGGTAACCTCAGTAGCGACTCGCAACCTTCTCGTGGTTTGGCTCATGAGTAGGGAGGTTTTACCGGGTTTTACTCACTGAAACTAATGGCGAGCTCTGGGTCGTCGTCGGGGAACTTCCCCCTTCCCTGTGACTAACTCCCCGACGGCGACGACAATGACAACGAGGACGGACGATGACACAGACAACGACGACCACGACGTGGGGGGACCTCTGCCTTCCCCATACGCTTGTGGCTGGTTCTGACCAGCACAGGCCTGTCCACCCCTTGTCTCCCCGCGTCTCCTCTTACATTCCTCCCCTTGGAAAGAAGTATACATGGTGGTAACTCACACTTATAGAAATTGTTTTATCTTGGAGGCGCGAATACTTAGCTGTTAAAACGCCCTAAAACTACTAATACTTAATACTATACTCAGTAGCGACGTGATAAATTAAATAATAAGTTGTGTAATTCCATTTCGCAACCTTCTCGTGGTTTGGCCCGTGATTAGGGGAGTTGAACTCCCTAATGGCGAGCTCTGGGTCGTCGTCGGGGAACTTTCCCCTTCCCTTTGACTACAGCCCCGACGGCGACGACAATGACAACACAGACGGATGACACAGACGGAGACGACCACGACGTGGGTGAACCCCTGCCCTCCTCATGCGCTTGTGGCTGGTTCTGACCAGCACAGGCCTGTCCACCCCTTGTCCCCCCTTACGTCCATCCCTTCGTCTCGATTAGCCAAAGTGCATAAATATGAGACGTTAAGCAATATCCAATCAATCAATCAATCAAATCAAATTTCTTGATCAACGTGGTCAACAGAGTCGTCTTCAGACTCGTCTAAATTGGATAGGCCTTTCATCCACTATGCTTTGCTCACATTAGTGGCAACAAAATTGCCCTGGCCGGCATGCAAAGCAAGACAGCGTTCTCATGCCCAGTGTGTTTGGTTTTACGTTACTCCATATAACTTGGTGGACTGACATGGTCCCTGAAAAAGCTTTTAAATCTGTTGCTGATTCAATGACCTTGTCCATTTTCAAGATTGTGACTTCAGTTACAGCTATCAGCAGCACTTCCGGGCACTTCTGCGAAAGAGCTTCAAAAAAGCTGTTGAAATCAGGGATTTTTTTAAATTTTTATCGTGGGAAACCTGTTATAGGGTGCGATTAGCCCCTCTTCAGGTGAACTAGGTATGTGCGGATTGGACATTGTGAAGGGATGTCCGAGGGCTGTTTAAGAGGACTCAATCCCTTGCATTCGCCCTAACGACCGAGGAAAACCCCCTCAAATCAGGATTGCCGGTCTCGACGGGATTCGAACCCGGGACCTCCCGAATCAGAGTCAAGCGCTTAGCGCCCGAGCCAACGTTGTCGGTAATCAGGGATATCTTGTCCTCCAGCTACTTACTTATCAGCTATTCTTTTGAGGTGCATCCTTGCCATGCCCTGATTCCGAATAATTCCAGGTAGCCTCGCACACATTTGGTAAAATGGTTTGAAGATGTGAATACCAGTAGGAGGAACATATTTGTGTTCCTATATTGAGTACTGGGGCTATCACTCAGGTAGTGGATCACTGAAAATTAAATTGACTTACTAAATATTAGAAAATCTTTTTTGACGATTTTATCTTCATAATATAATAAGCTACATTCGCCCGTATTCCTGTATAATCTTTAGAATTCACAATGTTGTCGGCTTACCTGTTACTGCAGGAACTTTCTCATTCATATCTGCAAGAATAGGTCGCAGGTGGGCCCAAATGGCAGCTGGGTCATGCCTGAAATTCTCGGATACAGTACAGAAGGCAGTCACATTAATTTTCCCTTCTATGTTATAATAATAAACTCATGTGTGCAGTGTAAATTGCGTGCGCGTGCCCCAAACTGTACTGCCTGTGCTTCCCCAGCATACTTGCATCGTGTGTGCAGTGTCAATTTGTGCGCGATGCCCTAAACTGTACTACCTATGCTTTTCCAGCATACTTGCATTGATAATTTTCACTGAAGTCCACATGAATTATGACTTTATTTTCATTTAAGGCTTCTTTGAAGATCGTGCATTGCATGATGCTGATGTGTTATGTTTGCTGTATGGTGCATGTATTTGATCACCTTCGTTTTCAACAGATCTACCATTTCCCCACCTGTGCTTGCAACAGTTACCTTGTTTGTGAGTTGCACACTGAACTCGATTTATCTTTATTCTTTCTTACTTCTTTAAATGTTTCCCACTGTTGATAGCTGGCATATTCATTAGTATCAAATGGCAAGTAGGTGATGGTGTTGCCTTCACATTTCTCTCGTTGCCGGAGTAAACACACTTCTTTTGCATCAGTAGGGCTTCATGATAACTCGCCAAGTGCGTTTTGCGGTGTCCTGCTCTCAAGTAACTTAAGATAATACATTTTATCAACAAGCATCTTTGTGTTTGCACGATTAACGCATAAACAGGTGTCGCATTCAGAGGCAGAAGGTTGCAAGACTCAAAAAGGGCGCTTACCAGTACACAAACGACTGTTAATATCAAGTTCCAGGAAATTTTGAACGTCAATTGGAACTTGTTGGTCAACCAATGTAGTAGGGCTACTTTTTTTTCGCTCATAGGAAAGGTCAGTGCCATTTTCAATCTCCCTGGGAATTTTGGATTTGATAAAACTTCTTGCATTCCTTCAAGAACCTGTACTTTTAAATTATTTTCCCAGTGAAAACTTTTCTAAATAACTGTTTAGATTTATGTTTCCTCTGCAGTGATTCATAAGCATCCTTTAATTGGCAGTGAAGTATTTCACCGTGTAGCAACCTTTTTTATTGTTGGTTTTACGTGGGTGCCTGTCAACAAGGTACGTACTTTCGTTTGCGGAGTGATTGGTGTGGTTTTATTTTTACACCCTGCAGGCGATATATTCGTTTCTTATACTTTTCAGTAATTCTTTTGTATTTCACTACTTCTTTTTTAACTTAATTTAAACTGCGGTAAGCTGCTGCTCTATCCTGCCTCACTTTTTTCCTTCCAGATAATTTTGCACTGTTACGGGTACTACGTCTGCTCGTAGATTCAGGTGAAATAGATTCAGGTGAAGTAGGAGGAGAATCAGCCTGGAGCGCACTTGCAAAATTTTCCTGTTTACGTTTACTCACCATGTACTTTAGCGAGTTTCATTTCCACAGTTTTCTCTTTTGCCTTGCTTTTCGTTGCGTCAAAACATTAACAGAGCGAATTTGACCTTTCTCCTTTCTTTTACGATATTTTTTTTATGATTTTTTCAGTTTTTCCGCTTCATTTAGCTCTACATTTATTTTAATACGTTCCTGGCGTTTCTTTTCAGCTTCCCTCTTTTTACGAAACCGTTCTTCAGTAGATTGTTTTTTAGGTCGTGCCATTTTAGCCTACACCTAGCTATGGCTAGTAATTATGAGGGAATATCAAGAACAATATAATAAACTAATATTAATAGGTAAAAAACATTCTGTTTAACGTCTAGGGATTACTACACTGTACTGTTTCTTGTTATGTATAATTTACTGGACAAACTAGGCCTTGAGTTTAATAGGCCTTAACCTTGCCTTTTTGTTCATTAGCCTATTTAGAAAACACATTATGCATCCTAGACCTAAGCGTACTAATGTGGGCCTAATTTTATTCTCAAAACACACCATATTACTATTTCACACTAGACAATCTAAAAATTTCCTTAGGTCTATCATCCTCCTGGTACGCAAGTCATTCTCCTGGCGCATAATGCTAGGAGAATGATGAACATGGAACTAATGGCCTGTATATAAAGTCAACATGTTATGTAGGTTCTTTATATTCAAGTATAACAACAAACTTAAGCTTAAGTTTATTTGCACCACTATAAATGGTTAAAAAATTATAAGAGGCAGTGTAATGATATATATTAACATACTTACACACAATCACTGGAACTTCATTGAATTCCCAGGAGAAAAATGCCAGAAAACTGCTTTGCCACCATTAGGTCGATAATGTAGACCGTTGCTTGAACAACTACACATCTCATTTGAAAAACATCCAATAGATAGAACCACCCTATACACTAAATTACAACATGCCAGGAGAATGATTCAAAACCCCAAGGACAGACTTCTAGGGGGGTTGTATACTGGGTGGAGACAATTGTCATTTTTGTTTTCATTATAGCTTTCAGTTATCCGTGTATAGTAGTTATTTATTTCGACAACGTTTCGTGCTAATTACATTGCACTTCTTCAAGTCTAATACATTTTGAAAACAAAACTAATAACAAAAGAAAACCAAAACAATCTACTTTCCAAGGTGTAACATAAACATTGAAATCAAAATAGGTACTATTGCTGGTTACTCAACCTTGACTTTGATTAATGACTTCTAGTAGTAGGAGGGCCATCAAAGTCCAACTCGCAACCTTCTCGTGGTTTGGCCCGTGATTAGGGGAGTTTTTCTCCCTGAAACTAATGGCGAGCTCTGGGTCGTCGTCGGGGAACTTTCCCCTTCCGTTTGACTACTTCCCCGACGGCGACGGCGACGACAACGACAACACGGTCGGATGATGACACCGACGGAGACGACCAAGACGTGGGGGAACCCTTGCCCTCCTCATATGCTTGTAGCTGGTTCTGACCAGCACAGGCGTACTGTTTAAGTCTACAAGAGCTCTACTCTGGCTCCTAGTAATAGGGCCAACATTACTAGCTACTGGTATGTCACTAACATTTTGTGATGTACTATCCGTACCAGTCGGTAGTAAAGGTGGAGTAACATGCCAATACTTTAAAAGAGGTTTCCAACCAGCTGGCAGTTGTTTCCCGTCATCTCGTTTATTCATACTTTTTTCCAATTTCGATTGCCTCTCGAATAATATGAGGCGCAAGGTGTTCGACTTAAGCTAGTGTTCGGGTTCTATTGAAGTCAATATATAGTGAAATTGATTAAAGCAATTCAATGTATTGTTATCAATAACATACAATATCAGGTAAATATTATAAAAATTGGCATTTTACTAGTAAAAACAAATGAAACTACTATCTACGGACAGCCAGAAGAAAAACGTTTTGCCTACTTCATCTGCTGTCAAAGACAAAGGTTTTATTTTTTATGATACATTACTAGTTAATCAATGTTTTATTAGATATATAAAAAAGCGAATGGTTGTAAGGGGACTGAATATTTTCTATTATGGTAGAATCACCCATAGAAGTCATGATAATGCCCCATGTTTTTAATTTCAAATGCATCCTATACTCGTGCATGCTCATAATCCAAAACTTTTGTAGTATCTTGTTTAAATTACTAAAAATTGCTTTTATAGGAGGTAGGTTTTTTCTTCCATTCTTTGTCCAGAATTCAAATATTCATAATTTAAATTACATTTTTGTACTAAGCAGCTCCTCGAAATTTACTTACTTGGCAGTGGTTTCTTTCGTTAGCAGTTAGCTTCATTGATTGATTCATAGTCTAAAAATGTATCCACTACATTTTCCTCTCTGTACATGACTGGTTCTTTCATATACTTCTCTGAATTTACGACTACGTAGACAAACCTTGACAGTACATGATGGGCAATTTCTGTAGTATGTGAAACACAAGGATATTGTTTACACCTTCGATTTCATTGATATATGTCTCAAAATCGGCGTAAATGACGAATAGCGCTTTTAAGGCAAGTTGATGGTTTGTAAATTCCAGACACTTATTCTCCTCCATTGGCATTGTGATGTTTTGCAGTTCATTAATAGCACAACGCAGCTCATGGTCAACTAGGAATACCTCGTTGAAAAGCGGTGCGAACCATAATGGAGTAAAAATTTTCACCATTTGGTTAATGAACATGTATCTATTGAAATTCTTATTGAGAGTTGAGACAATAATGTTTTGTTCTTTTTCTCCCTCGGTTATGTATAACAAGTGAACATGATCATCACAGCACTGTTTTGTATTTCGTAACGGGAAAACGTCACCTTCACAACCATTCACATTTACTGAAATGTTATTTTGATTTTCGAATTTATCTATTTTGTTTACACTTGCAGGATAATCTATCCGCTCATGATAAGTTCATCTTCCCACTCCATATACTTGATTGATTGATTGATTGATTGATTGAATATTGCTTAACGTCTCATATTTATGCACTTTGGCTAATCGAGACGATGAGTGGTGATAGATGAGGATGAAGTATGAACAGAAGGGAGGAGGGGAAACCCGGTACCGGCACGTAGCCTACTCCTTTCGAAAAGTACCAAGGGGATCAACGGCTTAACGTCCCATCCGACAGGACGGTGTAACTTTGACAGTCATGTAGGTTCCTCCACTAACCCGGACTGCCGAGCAGATGTCAAGGAGAACGAAGCCGTTACACTAGCTTTCGAACCCTCCATCTGCTCTAACCAGCGGTATACGTGAGTTTCAGGGTAGAGCGGTCACCCACTCTACCCATGACCACGCCCGATTCTGCTTAACTTCGGTGTTCGAGTGGGAACCGGTTAAACGAGCTCGGCTAAACCGCTGGCTTCCATATACTTGAGCTCGCATAAACATGATCATTAGCATGGTGAAGTACAGCTAGGACACACCATGAGAAGCAACGCTCATCTTCATTCTGTATGTTAACGATTCTTTCTTCATTTTGAAGCTTACTAGTAAGTGGAATGTAGCTTGATGCTGTAAACGCACCTTCTTCCCAATTTTTAGTTAAAGATACAAAACTGTATCTTTATTCCACCCACTTCCTCAAAAATACTCCTCGCGTATATTTAAAGAGAGTCCACCTACATTGTCACTGTCTGGCCTCATATTTATAGGTGTTCGATCCAATCTTCGTTTAAGTGCATGGGTGCCTATGCTCATCGGGGTGTTCTTGTTGCAAGCATCTAGAGAGTCCAGAAATTTTACCAGGGTAGTGCTCACGCGATGATGATACTCCATATTGTTGCTGGTCCTTTGTTCGAGGCCGTGAACACTAATGCATTTGACTCCACTCTGATTTAAGATCGCGTCACATATCGGCAAAGAGTCAACAGTCGATCTCGGGCAGCAGGTGGCTCGATTTGCCACAACGTTACAAACCGCATACGTGCCTTGCAAATCTGGCCTGTCATTGATGTTGATTTCGTTGGTGCAAATCAGTAGCAAGCCCGGCAGATTTAAGGTGTGCATCCGGAACTCAAGGTTGTCCCAGCATTACATAGTTATTGACCTATGATAACAATCCATGGCCTCACTATACTCTGACTTGTTACACATTTGTAGTGTAACAAATATTTGCCTTATAACTGCTGCTTTACGCAGGCTCTTCATTCTGTGTTATCATTCGACCAAGTTATTATTACAACTGCATGATTCAACATCACTTCCAACAACCTAATTACATACTTCAGGTATCTCAGATTACATTCAGTTTAAAAAATAAATGTCATATAAATTAATAATAAGCCAGTGTTTTAAGCTGTAAAATCAATTGTGACAGAATAATAGGCCACACCCTCAGAGTTTGTTGAGGCTGTAATCAACCAATAACATATTGTTTAACAAAAATAGAGTTGTTGGTCGATTGAGCAGTGCATTTGTTAAGATACCTACGCTATAGACAGGATAAAGTCTTTCAAAATGTTACTGCATTATCTAGTTGAAAATCTAGTGGTGGTAAGATCTAATTTCATGTTGTTGATCGGGCAATTGATGTCGCATATCGTTTTTGCGCCGTTACTAGTACCCATAAAACTGTGGAATTGGAATTATTTATTTTACTTGTTTACTTTTGGCGATAGTGAGCCGTACATATTGGAGGGTATTAATTAATACATTTTCCCCAATTATATTACTACGTTTAAATTGTTATAGATTCATTATCTCGGATACCGGAAACCATTTTAATGTGATATATTCTTTTAAGTAAGCTTATAGTCAAAAGATGTTCATACTAATTTATCTCCACAATTTGTGGATAAGCGCAATATTAAGTTATCAGATTAAACGTGGTCTGAAAGTGGATAAAGAGCAAAGTATAAAGTTATCACCTTAAAAAATGTGGGTGATTTATTATTATTATTATTATTATTATTATTTATTTTTAAATTTTTTATTATTATTATTATTATTATTTTATTGGATGTATTTCATACAAACTCGGTTAAAACCGGAGCTAACATGTTGTACGGACTTACGTCAAGTACTTCTTTGTGTACCTATTACATACATTATTACTTTTGTCTTAACTCTAACTAAAATAAGTCTTTATAAATGTAATATTTTTTGTAGACGATGTTTTTCTTTCTGCTGTGTACGGTCGGGGCCGATTTCTCGTCGCCATCCTAGCATTTGCTCTTCGGACTATGGGAAACCACAAAAAACCATGTCAGGATGGAAGCTGTCTCGAAATCTCGAAGTATCATTCTTAGTTTAGAAATTTACGAACTATTCTCACGTGTTGAGTATTACTGCCTTTTGGGGTCTCGATGTATACATTGGGTTGAAGATCTAGTTGTTTAATGCTTTCATGTAGCTTCTTCGTATGATGCCGTTGGCTGATATAATGAATGGGATTGTATTTACCTTTTTCTGTTTCCACATCTTCTGATCTCAATTGCAAGTTCACTATACTTGTCAATTTTTTCTTCCACGTGGTCTCGACGTTATGGCACATTGGGATAGCAACGTCGATAAGGGTAGTTTCTTGTTTCTTCTTGTCAATTATTATTAAATCCGGTCTGTTGTGATGTATCGTTTGGTCTGTTAAAAACTGTGCGGTCGTAATATAATTTGTAATTTTTACTATCTAGTACTTTCTCTGGTTTGTATTTGTAGTAAGGTGTGTGGGGTGTCAATGAGGTTGTACTTGATTGCTAGTTTTTGATGAATAATGTTAGCTACTTGGTTATGTCTGTAGAGTAATCTGTTGACATAGTGACTTGCCCCCGGGAATATGATGTGTTCGATTGTTTCACCCTTTCCCACTACATTTTCTACATTGATCGTTTACTGTCGCATCTTGTATTATGTATTTTTTATAATTGTTCGTTGCAATCACTCTGTCTTGAATAGCCATAAATAAAACCTTTGTTTCTCCAAATAGTTCCCCGTTGTTTACCACTATTTGATGCTTTAATATCTACGGACCTTTTTTAGTTCATCTAATGTCTCTTGTGTAGGGTCTTTTCTGAGAGACGTAACTCTTTTGAAGCGTCAGTATGTTTTTCCCCCTTGTAGATTGACATTTTCTTTTGGGCTAGATTGAGTGGAGTTAATGATTTGTCAGCTAGCACCACAGCCCATGGCATGTGGTTTGGTTGCTCTTTGTAAAAAAGTATTTCTTAAAATGTCTTTTTGTTTATAATATAAGTTGTTCAGATAAATTAGGCCCCGTCCTCCTTTTTCTTTTGGAAAGTGTCAATCTCTCTATTGCTGATTTAGGATGATGTATTCTGTGTTTGGTAAGTGTAGTACGGGGTTAATATTTCCAACGCGTGGATGTCTGTCTGCGTCCATTTAAAATGATTCCGAATGAATTGCCCAGTACTGGTACAGCATATGTATTTATTGCTGTCATCTTGTTTTTACCGTTAGTTGCGTCTTGAGGATAGACTTTAGTCGTTTCTTTTTATGTATCTATCAATTTTTGCTTTCATAACTTTATGTTCAATTCGGGCAGCTTGTGAAAATCCTAAATATTTGTAAAACATCGTTATCGTCCATTTTTCCCAATCCTATTTCCATCATCTAGCTGGAACTCTTCTGCTTGTGTAACCTTACCCTTTTCGATATGTAGCGTCTTACATTTGTCTACTCCAAACTCCATGCAGATATTTTGACTAAATTCTAATGTTGTATTGACTAGACTGTTTAGTTGAGCAAAATTTGATGCTACAACTTTAGGTCATCCATTTTAAATAGGTGGGAAATTGTGTGACATACCACATTATTGCCCTTTTAATTTTAAATCCCTATGTCGATCTTTAAGCATATGTGACAGTGGGTTTAATGACAGACAAAACCATAATGCACTTAATGAGTCACCTTGGAAAATGCCACGTTTAATTTGTATTGGATCTGTAGTTATCTGCTGGTTTTTCATATTTAGTTTAGTGTTGTTCTCCATGTCTCCATTACTGTCTTCAAAAAGTTTACAATTACTGGGTTGATTTTATATATTTGTAAAATCTGAATAAGCCATGTCGTGCGTGTGTGTTTAGTCAAAGGCTTTCTTGTAGTCAATGTGTTTACGTGAATATTCCTTTTCTTATTGTGTGCCTGATTCATTACAGTAGAGTCAATAATAAGTTGTTCTTTACATCCCTGTGAGTTCTTACAGCATCCTTTTTGTTTCCCCGGCCATGATATTGTGTTCTTCGCAATGATTATATACTTTATTTGTTATGCATGAAGTCAATATTTTATATATAGTTGGTAGACATGTAATTGGCCGATATTTACTTGGGTTCTTTGTGTCATTGTCCTTTGGTTTGAGAAAGGTTACTCCTTCAGTAAAGAATTCGGGTATTTCTTTAACTCCATTTATAAACTCGTTGAGACATTTTCTAATTTGATTGTGAGTAGTATTGAATTTCTTATACCAAAAATTTTGAATATTATCATTACCTGGTGCTTTCCAGCTATAGTGTAGCACTGGATTGTGGCTTTCAATTCTTCAATAGTTATACCTTCGAATCTCATCTCATTAATATCGCTCATCCTAGCTATTTCATCTTGAATCCATTGTGCATCCTGGTTGTGTGCTACCGGGTTACCCCATATTCCTGTCCAAAACTCTTCTATCTCTGTCTTAGTTGGTGTTCCATTTCCTATTATTTCTTCGGTACTAGATAGTTGTTGGTAAAAATGTTTTTCCTTTTCTTTTAAAAATTCGGTTTTGTTCTTTTCTAATACACATTTTTTATATCTTTTTAATCTCTTAGCCAGAGCACTTACTTTTTGTTTAAGTGTATCCCAAATATTCGTGAATGAATTCGTTAAGTGTTTCATGCTTTGCGTGAACCTTGAATCTTTCAAATATTTTTTTGGCAGTATCTTATCACATTTTAGATCGATTACCCATTCGGTATTGTTCCCGTCGACCCATATCTCTTCTAAGCTCAACGATTCTCCCAACTAGTCGCTTTTCCCATTTTGTACTTTTCTTCTCCTGTTTTTTCTTTGAATATGTTGCAGATTTTACCCTTTTAAACCCAAATATCTAACCCTGCTACAGCGGCACAATAAATTGCCGCATGAACGTCTGCAAAAGATAGTTTTGTCTTGTGTGTTTAAACTGATAAAATAGTGTGTTCATTATGTGTACCGTGTCTTCATTTCCTTTGAATGCTTGGGTTTAGGTATGTATGGTCTTCTGTTTTGGGTTTTATGTGCGCAAACTCTGACATGGCTGTTTTAAATGCTAAAGCTAGGATGTTCTTTAGATTGATCATGTCAGGTGTATTTTTATTGCGTTATGCATATCTACTTTTTGTGTTTGATTGTCTGGTTGTTCTGGGTATCTTGATCTTCTTGTTTGGTTTGGTATTTCTAGTGGTTCTGGACGTTCTGGTAGGCCTGGACATTCTGGTAGGTCTGGATGTTCTGGTAGGCCTGGAAGTTCTGGTGTGTCTGGTAGATTTTAAAGTTCTTGCAGGTATGGCAATACCGGTATTTCTGGTAGTTCTAGCAGCTCTGGTATGAAGTGGTCTTCTTCTTCGCTGTCCTCTGCTGATGTATTGCCGTTATCATCTTGATGCGCTTGAAGTTCGTTCTTCACTTCGCGTTTTATTCTATTTAATATGTTTACTGGTAACATTTTATTTTTAACTATAATTCTTCTTTGGTCAGCTATTCTCTGTTCTCTTACTTCTAAAAATGGATATTCACGACAAACTCCCTAGGAGCCCTTGTCGATAACCTATTAAACAGTCTCTAATAACGTACCCTATAATAGCTACGCATCACACAAATGTTCATATCTTTGTCCATTTGATATTTTTCCAGCTTTGGTGGTCTGTAATGATTCCATTACAGAAACATCCTCGTCTGTTATTCCCTATTTTTCCTTATTCTAGATAAATTATTCTACTATCGTCAAAGTCACCTATTATTTGTTATTGTTTATAAAGTCAATGCACTTAAAAAGAATGAAAAAACACTTTTCTCAAAGATTCATCAATTTCAGGGCGGTGATGAGGTCTTCGCTTCTCAACCTCCTTGCCTTTTCGTTTTGATAAATCTTTTCTTATTTGACGAATTTAGAAGACTTCAATCTCTCCGATTCTGCCAAAATAATTAACGGTGCTTACGTAAAATGCTAAATATTATACTATTTTAGATATATTACCTTGTTGAAGTTACAAATAATGCCTCTAAATGAATATATGCCTACCACTAAATGTCAAAAATTAACAAAATTCAACTGTTTCAAGCAATTTATAGCCTAGGTCTATTCAATCATATATAAATACAAATAATGGTATAAATAAAAAAAACTAATACTTCCCTTCAATGTCACTTGTTGTACGTCACTAGTAGATCAAGATGCAGTCAAAATTTGAGATGGAATGCTTGTATTTCAGCGGCAATAGAAATTTAACCAGCAACTTAACTCGAGCGTGACTAGCTTGTAACCCCAACAATGTTGGGGTTATTATTATTATTATTATTATTATTATTATTATTATTATTATTATTATTATATTATTATTATATTAAATTCCGGGAGACTGCTAAGGTATTTGAATCAGAAGGATACTCTACCACAGTGGATGCCTTTATAGTCGGTAGTCTTGGGGGATAGGACCAAGCAAATGAACGAGTATTGCGCACCTTAGGTATAGGGCCTAAGTAAGATATTTGCTACATCAACGAGGAAGCAAATGGTCAGCGAATCTATCAAGTGGTCTCGGAATATATATGTGGAACACCGTGTCGGCATAAGACAATATTCGATTAGAAAGATAGAAAAATGTTTTTTTTATGTACCGGTACTGGTGATATTTGCTAAAAAGTCCCGGGGCAGGCTTCAACAGTCCGTCGGTGGCAAATACGTCAACATAGCGTCATCACACCAAAAGGGTGATAAAACCACGGTGGGAAGAGGTATTCTAAATTTCATTATCATGACAAAATTTCAGTCCCCCCACAAATAAAAAGCGATTGGCTATAATTGCCAAAACCTTTCCCACTAAAACTGTCTAAAAGATAAAAATTGATTTACATTGATGACAGATCTCGATAGACGGTTTCACGAGGAGTTGAAAATTGAAAATGGGCAAAAGGGAGGAGTGGGGGGAAAGTTACAACACGTGAAACATCCCGGAAAAGCCAGCAATACTTTCGGGTTCGCTCGTCGCACAAGAAACATAAACGGGAACTTAGTGTAGTGTCAAGATATCAGTTGCGTTGACAGACTTTCGCCACGATCAAAGAGAGAAAAATAGTACTACCTCTGGTTTGTGAGATCACTACCTTCCCTGTAAACAAATATTGTACTCGTCAGACAAGGACTTTCTATCAGGTTCTGTGGTGCAGCCCATCTCGCACGTAACATCCAGCTCTCCTGTGCAAAACCAACCCAAGTGATCCCATTCTCCTCAAGTTTTCACTCCCTTTCCCAAATACAACCCGGAGTATGCAGAGTTTATGAGGAAGACACTCTTGCGAGTATGCCCTACGAAAAACATAAATTTTTACCCAAAACTTCGCCACATTCCTCGGACCACATCCAGGCTCTCCTACTGCAAAACTCAACCAAGTATCCCCTTCTCCGTCAAGTTCTGAAATCACAACGGTTCGACGAGTGCAAGATCCTGTGAAAATACAGTTTTAGGACAAAAACCTGACCATCTTGTTCATGATATTCAAACTATGCCCGAACCTCAAACTGATCTTCTAATAGTTTTGTAAATGATTGTTTTTTTGTTTTTTAAACGGTATTTGTCTTTGAAAAATTTTAATAAAAAATTGAAAATTTCTATATTATTATTATTATTTTTTTTATTTACAATAGAACATTAATAATGGGTATTTTAAGACTTTCACCCGGATGAACCCATCTTAAAGGGAAAACCCCTATTACATAAAAATTAAATTACATGGCATTAAAAAAATAAATACATACAAAAAATAAAAGAAAACAAATTTTTTTTACACTAAAACTTTGCGTTATGTGGGGGGGTTTCCTAAAAGCTGCTTTTTAAGCTCTGGATCCGTGATGGGCCCGAGTATGTTGGAGTTCTCTTCAAAACCCTTCTTTTCCCAAATTTTGGGTTTGGCCCCCCAAACCAAGGGGAGGCTTTTTTCCAAATTTTAAACGGTAAAAGGGAAAAAAATTTTTTTTAAAACGGAAACCCTTCCCAAAACCCTTCCCGTTTTTTGGAAAAATTTTTTTCATATTTATGCCTTTGGCTAATCGAAGACGATGAGTGGTGATAGATGAGGCTGAAGTATGAACAGAAGGGAGAGGGGAAACCGTTTACCGGCACGTAGCCTACTCCTTTCGAAAAGTACCAGGGGATCAACGGCTTAACGTCCCTTCCGACAGGACGGTGTAACTTTGACAGTCCATGTGGGTTTCCTCACAACCCGGACTGCCGAGCCAGATTTCAAGAGAAACGAAGCCGTTACACTAGCTTTCGACCCCCTCCATCTGCTCTAACCAGCGGTATACGTGAGTTTCAGGGTAGAGCGTCACCCACTCTACCCTGCCACAGGGCCCGATTCTGCTTAACTTCGGTGTTCGAGTGGGAACCGGTTAAACGAGCTCGGCTTAAACCGCTGGCTTCCCATATACTTGAGCTCGCATACACATGATCATTAGCATGGTGAAGTACAGCTAGCACGCACACATGAGAAGCACGCTAATCTTCATATCTGTATGTTAAAGATTCTTGAGGATTTGAAGCTTACTAGTAATGGAATTTAGCTTGATGCGTAAACTCCCTTCTCCCATTTTTAGTTAAAGATACAAAACTGTATACTTTATTCCACCCACTTCCTCAAAAATACTCAACTTCGCGTATATTTAAAGAGAGTCCACCTACATTGTCACTGATCTGGCCCTCCATATTCTATAGGTGTTCGATCCGAATCTCGTTTAAGTGCATGGTGCCTATGCGCATCGGGGTGTTCTTGTTTGCAAGCTCTAGAGAGTCCAAAATTTACCAGGTATGCTCACGCCGATGATGATTAACTCACATATTGTTTGCTGGTCCTTTGGTTCGAGGCCGTGACACTAATGCATTTGACTCCACTCTATTTAAGATCGCGTCACATATCGCAAAGAGTCAACAGTCGATCTCGGGCAGTCAGGTTGCTCGATTTGCCCCACGTTACAAACCGCATACGTGCCTTGCAATCTGGCCTGTCCATTGATGTTGATTTCGTTGTTGCAATCAGTACAAGCCCGGCAGATTAAGGTGTGCATCCGGGAACTCAAGGTTGTCCCAGCATTACATAGTTATTGACCTATGAATAACAATTCCATGGCCCACTATAACTCTGACTTGTTACACATTGTAGTGGAACAATAGTTGCTTATAACTGCTGGCTGCTTTACGCACTGCTCTTCATTCTGTGTTTAGCATTCGACAAGTGTTATTTATTACACTGCATGATTCAACATCACTTCGAACAACCTTACTTACATACTTCAGGTATCTTCTCAGATTCATTCAGTTTTAAAAATAAATGTCATATAAATTTAATAATAAGCCAGTGTTTTTAAGCTGTAAAATCGATTGTGACAGAATTAGGCCACACCCTACAGAAGTTTGTTTGAGGCTGTAATCAAACCAATAACAATTGTTTAACAAAAATAGAGTTGTTGGTCGATTGAGCAGTGCATTTGTTAAGATACCTACGCTATAGACAGGATAAAGTCTTTCAAAATGTTACTGCATTATCTAGTTGAAAATCTAGTGGTGGTAAGATCTAATTTCATGTTGTTGATCGGGCAATTGATGCGCATATTCTTTTTTGCGCCGTTACTAGTAACCCATAAAAATAACTGGTGGAATTGGAATTATTTATTTTACTTGTTTACTTTTGGCGATAGGAGCGCGTACATATTGGAGGGTATTATTAATCATTTGAAAAAAAAAATTATATTACTACGTTTAAATTGTTATAGGATTCATTTCTCGGATACCGGAAACCATTTTAATGTGATATATTTCTTTTAAGTAAGCTTATAGTCCAAAGATGTTTCATACTAATTTATCTCCACAATTGTGGATAAGCGCATATTAAGTTATCAGATTAACGTGGTCTGAAAGTGGATAAAGAGCAACGTATCGAAGTTTATCACCTTAAAAAATGTGGGTGATTTTATTATTATTATTATTATTATTATTTTATTAGTAGTATTATTTATTATTATATTTATTTTATGGATGTATTTCTACACAAACTCGGTTAAACCGGAGCTAACATTTGTACGGACTTACGTCAAGTACTTCTATGGTCCTATTACATAATTATTATTTTTCTTACTCTAACTAAAATAAGTCATTTATAAATTGTAATATTGTTTGTAGACGATGTTTCTTCCTGCTGTGTACGGTCGTGCCGATTTCTCTTCGCCATCCAGCATTTGCTCTTCGACTATGGGGAAACCAACAAAACATGTCAGGATGGAAGCTGTCTCCGAAATGCTCGAAGTGATCATTCTTAGTTTAGGAAATTACGAACTATTCTACACGTGTGAGATTACTGCCTTTTGAGTCTCGATGTATACGTTGGTTGAAGATCTAGTTGTTATGCTTTCATTAGCTTCTTCGGTATGATGCCGTTGGCTGATATAAATGATGGATTGTATTACTTTTTTCTGTTTCCACATCTTCTTGTCTCAATTGCAAGTCCACTATACTTGTCCAATTTTTTTCTTCCCACGTGGTCTCGACGTTATGGGCACATTGGGATAGCACGTCGATAATGGTAGTTTTCTTGTTTCTTCTTGGCAATTATTATTAATCCGGTCTGTTGTGATGTATCGTTTGGTCTGTTATAACTGTGACGGTCGTAATATATTTGTAATCTTTACTATCTAGTACTTTCTCTGGTTTGTATTTGTATGTAAGGTGTGTGTGTGTCAATGAGGTTGTACTTGATTGCTAGTTTTTGATGAATAATGTTAGCTACTTGGTTTATGTCTGTAGAGGTATCTGTTTGACAGAGTGACTTGCACCCGGATATGATGTGTTCGATGTTTCACCACCCGTTGCACTACATTTTTCTCTACATTGATCGTTACTGTCGCATGTCTTGTTATTATGTAGTTGTTAATAATTGTTCGTCGCAATCACTCTGTCCTTGAATAGCCAATCATAAAACCTTCTCTGATTTCTCCAAATAGTTCCCCGGTGTTTAACCACCTATTTGATGCTTTAATATCTACGTGACCTTTGTGTAGTTCTTCATAATGTCTCTGTGTAGGTCTTTTCTGAGAGACGTAACTCTTTTGAAGCGTCAGTTATGAGTTTTCCCGTGTGTGTGTAGATTGACATTTTCGGTTTTGCTAGATTGAGTGGAGTTCATGATTTGTCAGCTAGCACACAGCCGATGGCAGTGTGGATTGGTGCTCTTTGTACAAAAGTAAATTTTTCTTAAAATGTCTATTGTTTTATAATATAAGTTGTTCAGATCAATTAGCCCGTCCTCCTTTTTCTCTTGGAAGTGTCCAATCTCTCTATTGCTGATTTAGAGGATGTAATTCTGTGTTTGTAAGTGTAGTACGAGTTAATATTGCCAACGCGTGGATGTCCTGTCTGCGTCCATTTAATGATTCCGATGAATATGTCAGTACTGTCAGCATATGTCTTTATTGCTGTCATCTGTTTTTACCGTTTAGTTTCGTCTTAGAGATGACTTTAGTCGTTCCTTTATGTATCTATCAATTTTGCTTCATAACTTTATGTTCAATTCTGGCAGTCTTGTGTGAAATACTAACTATTTGTATACACGTATCGTCCATTATGCGCATCCTATTTGCCATCTCTAGCTGGAACTCTCTGCTTGTTGTAACCTTACCCTTTTCGATATGTACGTCGTCTTACATTTGTCTACTCCAAACTCATGCAGCATATCTTGACTAAATTCTATGTTGTATTGACTAGACTGTTTGATTGAGCAAATTGATCATACAACTTTAGGTCATCCATGTAGAATAGTGGGAAATGTGTGACATACACATTATTGTCCCTTAATTTTAAATCCCTATTCGATTCGTTAAGCATATGTGACAGTGGTTTTTTAATGACAGAACAAAGCCATAATGCACTTAAAGAGTCACCTTGGAAAAGCCACGTTTAATTTGTATTGGATCTGTATTATCGCTGGTTTTTCATATTTTAGTTTTAGTGTTGTTCTCCCTGTCTCCATTACTGTTCTTCAAAGTTACAATTACTGGGTTGATTTTATATATTTGTAAAATCTGAATAAGCCATGTGTGTGGTGTTTGAGTCAAAGGTCTTTCTTGTAGTCCCATGTAGTTTACGTGAATATTCCTTTTCTTATTGTGGGGCCTGATTCTTACAGTAGAGTCATAATAAGTTGTTCTTTACATCCCTGTGAGTTTCTTACGGCATCACTTTTTGTTCCTCGGCCCATGATATTGTGGTTCTTCCTCAATGATTTATATACTTTTTATTTGTTATGCATGAGTCATATTTTATATAGAGTTGGTAGAACATGTAATTGGCCGATATTTACTTGGGGTTTCTTCACGGGGGGGGGGGGGGGGGTGTCATTGTCCTTTTGGTTTGGAAGGTTTATCCTTCATAAAGAATTCGGTATTTCTTTAACTCCATTTATACTCGTTGAGACATTTTCTAATTTGATGTGAGTATTATTGAATTTCTTATACCAAAAATTTTGAATATTATCAGTCCCTTGTGCCTTTCCAGCTATGTGTAGCACTGATTGTCGACTTTATTCATCATAGTTCTACCTCGAATCTCATCCATTAATATCGCTTCATCCTAGCTATTTCATCTTGATCCTTGTGCATCTGGTTGGTGTGCTACCGGGTTACCCCATATTCCTGTCAAGACTCTTCTCTCTCTGTCTTAGTTGGTGTTCCATTTCCTATTATTTCTTCGGTACTAGATAGTTTGTTGTAAACTCTGTTTTTTTCCTTTTTCTTTAAACTTCGGTTTGGTTCTTTTCTAATACTACATTTTTTATATCTTTTTAATCTCTAAGCCAGGCACCTTACTTTTTGTTAAGTGTAAATCAATATTCGTGGATGATTCGTTAAGTGTTTCATGCTTTGCGTTAACCTTGAATCTTTCAAATATATTTTTGGCAGTATCATTAGCACCGATTTTTAGATCGATTACCCATTCGGTATTTTCCAGTCGACCGATCTCTCTTCTAAGCTTCAACGATTCCTCCCAACTCATCCGCTTTTCTCCATTTCGTACTTTTCTTCTCCTGTGTTGTCTTTGAATATGTTGCCGATTTACCTTTAAGCCGCAATATCTAACCACTGCTACAGCGGCACAATAAATTGCCGCATGAACGTCCTGCAAATGATAGTTTGTCTTGTGTGTAATCTGATAAAATATGTGTGGTTCATATGTGTACCGCTGTCTTCATTTCCTTTGAATGCTTGGGTTTAGGTATGTTTTATGGTCTTCTGTTTTGGTGTATGTGCGCAAACCTCTACTGACTGGCTGTTGTAAATGCCTAAGCTAGGATGTTTCTTTGATTGATCATGTCAGGTGTATTTTCTATTGCGTTTATGCCATATCTTACCTCTTGTGTTTTGATCGTCTTAGTTGTTCTGGGTTCTTGATCTTCTTGGTTGGTTTGGTATTTTATTGGTTCTGGACTTTCTGGTAGGCCTGGACGTTCTGGTATGGTCTGGATGTTTCTGGTAGCCTGGACGTTCTAGGTAAATCTGGATGTTTCTGGTTGGTCCCTGGACGTTCTGATAGGTCTGGACGTGTCTGGTTGGTCTTGGAAAGTTCTGGTGTTCTGTTAGATTTGAAAGTTCTTGCAGGTATGGCATACCGTGTTTCTGGGTATTCTAGTAGCTCTGGTATGAGTGGTCTTTCTTCTTCGCTGTCCTCTGCTGATTGTATTGCCGTTATCATCTTGATCCGCTTGTAGTTCGTTCTTCACTGTCGCGTTTTATTCTATTTATATGTTTACTGGTAACCATTTTTATTTTAAACTATAATTCTTCTTTGGGTCAGACTATTCTCTGTCTCTTACTTCTAAATGGATATTCACGAACAACTCCCCTATGGAGCCCTTGTTCGATAACCTATTAAAACATCTCTAATAACGTTACCCTATACTAGCTAGCGCATCCACAAATGTTTCATATCTTCTGTCCATTTGATATTTTTCCAGCTTTGGTGTACTTAATGATTCCATTTACGAACATCCATCGTCCTGTTATTCCCTATTTTCTTATTCTAGATAAATTTATTCTCCTATCCTGTCAAAGTTCACTATTTTTGTTATTGTTTATAAAGTTCAATGCCTTAAAAAGAATGAAAAACACTTTTCTCAATTGATTCATCAATTTCAGGGCGGTGTGAGGTCTTCGCTTCTCAACCTCCTTGCCTTTTCGTTTTGAATAAATTTTTCCTTATTTGACGAATTTAAAGACTTCAATCTTCTCGATTCTGCAAAATATTACGAGTTCTTACGTAAAATGCTAATATATAACTATTTTAGATATATTACCTTTGTTGAGTTACAAATAATTGCCTCTAAATGAATATATGCCTACCACTAACTGTCAAAAATTAACAATTCCAACTGTTTCAATGCAATTTTAGCTAGGTCTCTATTTCATCATATATAACTACAAATAAGGGTATAAATAATAAAACTAATACTTCCCTTCAATGTCACTGTGTTGTACGTCACTAGTAGTCAAGATTCAGTCCAAAATTTGAGATGGAAGCTTGTATTTCAGCGCAATAGAATTTAACCAGCAACTTCCTCGAGCGTGACTAGCTTGGGGTACCCCCAAGAATGTTGGGGTTATTATTATTATTAATGATATTATTATTATTACTTATTATTAATTATTATTATTATATTATTATTATATTAAATTTCCGGAGACTGCTAAGGTATTTGGAAATCAGAAGGAACTCTACCACAGTGGTGCCTTTATAGTCGGTAGTCCCTTGGAGGATGGACCAAGAAATGCAACGAGTATTGCGCGCCTAGGTATAAGTAAGAGATGTGCTACATCAATGATGAAGAAACTGGTCGGCGAAACTATCAAATGGGTCTCGAAATAGATAGGTGGAACACGTGTCCGCATAAGACAATATTCATATTAGGAAGATAGTAAAATGATTTTTTTTATGTACCCGTTACATGGTGATATTTTGCTAGAAGTGCCAGTGGCAGCGCTTTCACGACAGTCCGTCGGTGTCAATCGCTCACATAGCGTATCACACCATTCAAGTGATAAACCACGGGTGGAATGAGGTATTCTGAATATCATTATCATGACAAAAGTATTTTCAGTAAGCCCCAGCAATCAAAGCGATTGGCTATAATTGCCAAAACACTTTCCACACGATGAACTGTCTCAAAGATACAAATTGATTTTACTTGATGACGAGATCTACGTGAGATCGCGTTTCACGAGGAGTTGATAATTGAAAATACGGACACATAGGAAGGAGTGCGGGAAAGGTTACAATCAGCGTGAAACCATGCCGGTAAGACCAGCAATACTTTCAGTTCGCGTCGTCAGCACAGAGCAAACAATCAACGGGAACATTATGTAGTGTCAAGATTATCATTTCGTTGACAGACATTTCGCCACTGATCGAAGAGAAACGAAAATGAGTACTACTCTGGATTGTGAGACTCGACTACCTTCCCTGTGACAAATATTGTACATCTTCAAGACAGGGACATCTATCACGGTTCTGTGGTGCCGGCACATCTCGCACGTAGACATCCAGGCTCTCCTTCTGCAAACCTAACAAGTGGATCCCATTCTCCGTCAAGTTCTTCACTGCCTTCTAATACAACCCGAGTCTGCAGAGATTTATGAGGAAGACACTCCTTGCGATTAATGACTACGAGAAACATGAATTTTTTACCCAGAACTTCGCCACATTCTCTCGGATCCACATCCAGCTCTCCTACTGCAAAACTCAACCAAGTGATCCCATTCTCACGTCAAAGTTCTGAAATCACAACGGTTCGACGGCAGTGCAAGATCCCTGTGAAGATACAGTTTCAGGCAAGAAACCTGACCATCTTAGTTTTCGATGGACTATATCAAACTATGTCCAAACCTCAACTGATCTTCCTAATCATGATTATTGTAATTATGATTGTTTTTATTGTTTTTACTCGTGTATTTGTCCTTTGAAAAATCATTTAAATAAAATTTGAATTACTATTATTATTATTATTTATTTCTTTTATTTTCGACCAATATGAACATTACATAATGGGTATTTAAGACTTTCGACCAGAGATGAACCCACATCTCTAAGGTGGCAACCTCTATTACATAAAAATTAATATACATGGCATTAACAAAATACAATACTACAAGAAGATAACAGAAAACAATTTTTTTTTTACACTAAAACTTTGCGTAGTATGTGCGGTTCCTAATAATTGCTGCCTTTGAAGCTCTGGAGTCCCAGTGATTGACCAGAGATAGTTGGAGTTTTCTCTTCAAAACTTCTTCCGCAATTGTCCCACAGCTTCCAATAATAATGGGACATCTTACACGGACATTCCACATTCGTGTGAATTTCTATTGAAGGTCTCGATATTTTGTGCGTTTTCACTGCTTCTTTAGGCCTATGTTGCGGTCTGATGGAATAGCTACATCGAGGATCCACATTTTAGTCGCTTTGTTTTTAACAACATGTCTGGTTTGTGTGTGAAGAACTTTCTATCATTGATTATTAGCTCATTCCCAATATGGTCACATTCCATTGTCAACTCTTGTTCTGGGATATGCAATGTTACCTTTGTCCACAATTTTCGATGTTGTAACTGTCTACAAATGTTCCAATGCAAATATGGCCCCACTTTTCATGTCGATCATGTATTCCGTTTTTGCTAAGACCGGACATCAAAAATAATGTGCTTCTTACGCTTTCTTCATAAAGCTTACACAACCGACACTTGTCCTCTACGTCGAGTTTCTGAGAATTCTTTTTTCTATAACTTTTTGGTTCTTAAGGCTTGATCTTGTGCAGCTACAATAAGACTTTCAGTTCACGCTTTGAGATTACTGTCTGCCAGCCACTTATTGGTTTTGAATCTTGGTCAATATGTTGGTTGCTCATGCGTGTAATATATTGTCCATGCAAGGTGTTAGACTTCCCGCAACTTATTAAATCTTTCTGGATAATGTTTTCTTTATTTGCTTCTTGATTTCTTGACCTTTTGTTAGTGATGGACCCATTTATCTGATTAAAATATCGGTTATTCGCAACCTGATTGACCCTTGTTGCCTAACTTAATGACAGATTTTTCCTCATAGCTTTGCTGGACTCATGTTCTTGAACCATTCTACTAATTTGTCATCTCCTTTACTTCTATGTATAAACTCAAAACCAATCATTGCTGTTTTGTATGTACCCACTCTAGTTGAGTTATACCTCGACCTCCATTCTTCTGCGAATTACCGTCTTTCGACGTCCGCTCGTGGATGGCATTCCGTTCATTGTCAAGCAGTTTTCTCGTTTTTCCGATCCAATCGTCTTAAGTTCTTCTATGCTCCAATCTATATCCCCAACGCTATAAGATATTACTGGCACAGCAAATTGACCAATTGCAATAGTTTTTAATTCCGTCCGTTCAATTCACTTTCAAGTATTAATCTTACGTCCGTTTTGTATTCTTTTGCTCATTTATCTTTCATCATTTGTATGCTGAACACCATTGCCTTCTTCTATTCAAGATATTTATAAGTTGATTCTTGACCAATGTCCTCAATAGTGTGGTATGTCTCATCAAGTTGTATGTTTTCACTTGCGACATCTTCCCTCTCTTGAATGTCGCTTTTCTTGCACTCGCGCTTCCAAAATTTCCGTAACAAATGTCGTCACTGAAAGTTTTTTTGACGATATTTAGTAAGATACTACGTTCATCGTCATTTTTCGCGAATCTTCAATCGTGCCATGTACAGAAGGTGCGAGACTTTGTCTTCATTTCGGCAATAATGCATACCCCAAACCCTGCGTCATTGAGGCACTTTGTCAAAGGAAACAAGCTCATGCAATAGAAGTGGCGATAACGAATCACCCTGAAATATTCTCGTTGTAATGTGAACATTACTTGAGTGCGATTTCTTCATTTTACGTCTATTTGCATACTTGTATTCAATTTAGCATCATATTTTGCAGAGTTGACAATAATTGGATTGAACCTATACGTTTCCAATACTTTTAAAATCCACTGTGTGCAACAACTATCTAAATGCTTTCTGTAATCACCAACCTACACTAGATTTCTTCTGTCTCTGTTTACACTTTTTCATTTAGCTTTACTCAACAGAATATGAGCCTTCTTCCATACGTATTTCTACAACACACCTTTTTGCTCTAATGGCAATTACATTATTTGTAGCTAAAAACACTTGCATTCGTTCAGTTATTATTGACGTTCAGATTTATCATTTGTTAGGTAACATGTGATAGGTCTATAATTTTTTGGTTTTCAGTTTGTGCTGACTTCGGTAACAATACGTAACACCTGTGGTCCAACCATACTGTGCGTCTCAGGATGAGCCACAGCATTATTGAGCAAAGTTACTAAAATAGTATGAGTGGATGTCAGCTTGTTTTAGCCAAAAGTTGGATAATTTGTCATGGGTCCCTGTGCTTTTCCCAGCTAGCACTTTTCCCGAAGGGAACTAGACAAATCACACTTGTAATTCCTTCAATTCATATCCGGAGATTAACCATCCAATCGTGATGTTGAATCCATTTAGCTTCTGATTATGCTTTTTGTATCTTCCCAGATTGATTTCAAAAGTTTCTATTTCCCCTTTTGTTGGTGATTTTTTTATTTCAATTTTTGTTTTTCCAAGCTCTCTGTAATTTATTTCCATTTCTGAAAAAGTTATTTGTCCTAAACTGCGTGTTCTTTTCGGGGTGTATCTTCTTATTCTCTGAGCTTTGGCCTGAATCTTCTGTTTCATTGCTCTTCTACTTGAACCGCATCTGGGACTTGTGTATACTATACTTTTCAAAAAGTTGCCGTTTCTTTACAGTAAGTTTATGCGAAAGATTAATTTTAGTTCTTATTTCATGAAACAAGGATAGGTTCTTTTCGCCATAATCAATTTGTTTTTGTATTCTTATTTTCCACTTTGGTGTATACGAGTTGTTTTTATAAACTGATTGTTCTTTTTTCCAAGGCTTGTCTGTAATGACTGGAGGCTGTTCCATAAACTAGATGATTAAGGCTTGTATGTCTATTGATGCGATTCAGCAATATTCGGTCTAAAACAGCATTATCATCTGGATTAATTGTTCTGCTTTTTTGTTCATCTTATTTTTAGCGAGGCGTTTCACGGGAGTTTATGGGAATATTTTGAATTCGTATCCATTGAAAATACTTTCGTCCATTAAGAATGGTACTTTCTTCAGTCAAACAGGAACTGCACTTCTCTAGATTGTGTTCTTGACATGCAATTCCCCTCTATAACTCGCTATCTGGTGCCCTAATGTATTTTCTTCTATTGCGGGTTCCGGAAAGGCTTTACGGGAATGTCCCATTGGAGTTCTTCCTTCTGGTTGAGGCTGTTCCCTTAATCACAACTCTAACTCTTGTTTGATTACACTTACTCGTAATCAGATAGTTTATTTTTCCTTTCATGAATCTCCTTTGATTTGCTAGCTTTTGGATTAAGTTCTGGTCTTTTATTAGGATTTGCGTTCCCGCCAAAGTTGGTAAGTGTGTTTTCAAATTTATTGTCCCTGTTTTTTCTTGCACATAAAAAATGGCACCAAAGTAATTCGTTATATTCCTCTCTACTCCATGGTTGATGTTTTGTTTGTATGATTAAGGTTCATTATCATCAACCTCTGTTCTATAATAGTTCAAGGGTCATTGTGAATTCTTCGTTATGAATATCCTGGATCCAGTGTTATATATTACTTAAACATACAGTGCATCTTTTCCCCAACTTCCTTGGAAATTTAAGATACCCTTGATCTTCTGCACTATTGTTTCCATACCCCTGTAGCAGCTGTGCATCTTTGTCTGCCTTGATTCAATAAACAAAAACACTTTTCCTGGTTATAAAACTTTAACATAAATTACAAATATTTAAACACAAATATAAACTTCTACAGCTTCCACTCACCTGCCAACGATAGTGGCAGCTAGAGAATAACATGACAAATGTTCTGATATCAAAATCTACACAAACCTTAAAGAAATCCCATTGAAATCACTTGCTCAACAGAGCCATCTGAAACAGCATGCAGGTTCATGGCAATGTTTTGTCAAGTTAGTATTATTATTATTATTTATTATTATTATAATTATTATTATTAAATATTATTATTTTATTATGATTATTATTATTTTTTATTCACATGTTGTCCACTCTCGGTACAACACGGTACAAGTAAATGCAATGTATTGCGGACTATGTCAAGCAATCTGTGCCTATAATAATAACAAAACATTCATATTCCAAAACTTATCACTAAAATCTATACGTATTCACATAACATTCAAAGTCAAACTATCTTAATCTTTACAAAATATACACATAAAATGGTTTTATAAAACATTGTCATTGAGGAATTTTCGGACTATATGGCATGTACAATTATAGACCGCTTTCTGCATTTTGATGAATAATTCTGTTAATGTCCAGTTGTGTAAACTATTGTGTAGGTTGTGTGGTATACTGCCGTGGCTGACACAATAATTGGTATTGTAGTGACTGTGATCTTGTTTCCCTTGATATCATGGGACTAGAGGGGGAAATACAAACAAAATGGGCAGGGGTAAGTGATCAGGCTGAGTCAACAATATTTATTAATAAAAAAAACTACATAAATACACACGATATAAAAACTTGTTTTTCAATTAAATACATCCCATAACTCTAAACGTTTCAATGTAATTTTATTTCCACGTTTTTAAAACTACCTATATGACCATAGTTCCACTCAAAAAATTTAGTTTTTTTTTTATTCAAATCCCAAACTATATCTTACATTTATTATCCACATCTCCAAATTTTACGTGCTTCAGCCGGGGGGCTTTTTCACACTCTGAAATAATACGGGAAGAGTTATTATCCATGCAAAAATAATAACAATTAATTAATTTGTACAAGTTTCCTTACTTCGTATTACAACGTCTAAGGTAGTGCCTTCCTTTTTTCCCACTGGCTTTCTGATCGGGACTGAACTTGTTTTGGTTTAAAGACTGCTGTTTATATGTAAAAACCCTTTTTACCCTGTTCTTTAATCTGATTGGTTAACGATGACTCTATTACTCGTCTTTATCTGATTGGTTAAAATGACGTTTCGGACATTGTTTTAAATGTTACCTAATTTCGTGGAATTGCTTGTTAATGATAATTAGTTTCGAGGAAATTTAAACCCTGGTTCTATCCGGATTTAACTGCTTTTAATGACATCCTGCTGAAAAAAAATTCGTCCATTCCTAAATCTGCCCTACTCAACCCAAATTCTTCGAATCTGCTCACTATGCTGATTGCATTCCTTCCTTGAAATATGATGAATCTCGTGATGTTTATCTAATATCAGCTTGAATTTTCTTGTTGCTTCTACATCCCTTGCTAAAAAAAACGTTGTTTCCATCTCTACATAGGTGTAAACTATTGTGTAGGTTGTTGGGTATAACTGCCTGGCTGCACAATAATGGTACTGTGTACTTGATCTTGTTTCCACATTTTCTTTATTTCTTGTCCTAATCAAAGTAGCGGCTAATTTTTCTGTCCCACGTTTTTTTCAATTTTTTGGGGCTTAGTGGAATTGCTACATCAAAAATAAATGTTTCCCTTTTTTTTGTTTTCCATTAAAATTTATTAGGCCTATTATTTAAAATCGTTTTATTTTAAATACAGCCCGATCAAAATATAGTTTCCATTACAATTTTTCAAATCCCTTTTCAGGTTGGTACTTATGTAGGGTCCGGTACGATGTTTCCAAAACAAAACACTTTTGGGCCAATGTTTGAAATATGTTGGAAACTTTTTTATTCTTGCAAATAGTCTGACTGGCTAGAAGTTACACCCCGATATTACATGTCTATGGTATCATTGGTCAAATGGCATTTTCCTACATTTATCATCCAAATTGTCTTGTCTTAATGATTGCTTCTTGTAATTTCGTGTAGAATTATTTGGGTCCTTAGGGCCATAAAATCCCCTGTTTCTCCAAAAAAATCGCATATTTGTAACCATTTATTAGATGCATCAGTGTCTACATATCACGATCCCCTTCTGTGTGATGTCTCCCATGCAGTATCTTAAGTTTCCACTTTCTTCTTTGACACATCATTATAGATTGTTGAAAAATTGCATCGTTATGCAGATCTAACGGTGTGGGTTGACATCCGCTTGCCTACGCTGTAGTAATCGCGAAGTATTTTTACTATAAAATTATTACCTTAAAAAATTGATTTGTTTAAATCGTGCTTTGGTTAATCAAAAATCCCTTTTCCCACCACGAAACCTAGACAATGTCGTCCGTTCAAAACCGCCGCTCTGGGGTGATAAAGTCGGTATTCTGAGAAGAGTTTTTTTTTTTCGTTTAAATTTCTTGCATCTCATTTGTGTCTGGGTTAAAATACCAAAGAATACATTAAAACGGTATAGCAAAGTAAAATTGCCTTCACTTTTTTTTTTCCCTTTTAAAAATTTGTGTCAGTATTTTTTTCACTCTCTTCACAAAAGTATTTTTAAGCTTGTTTTTCGCTTCCATTGATGAATCTGTTCACTTGAATGCCCCAAGGAAATTTACCCCTCACCTTCTTCCATTCCTTTAAAAACAATTTCACCCGTATTGAACCCATTTTAAGCTTGTTTTGCCTTTATTACCTAATTTTTCCTTTTTCAAACCCAAAATTTCCATTTGAATTCTTGGCTAAACAATGTGGTTTGTATAGATGTTGATTGTGCTCTGTGATCGCTATAGTTTGATATCATCCATGTACATTAAATGAACGTACAATAGTTATTACCACTTTTTTTGATTTAAAACCATTTTTTTGATTTTTAAGCAAGTTGAAAAGGGATTTAATGCCATACAAAACCAGAGTGGGCTTAAGGGTCCCTTAAATATTCCACTGCATTTTTATTCACCAGTTGCAAAATTTTCTCTGACATTTTTATTTTTAAAATTTGTTCTCCATGTGTTCATAGCGTTCTCAAAAACTGTATTAAAATTGGATCTATTTTTTATTTCCATACTGTAAAAGCCCCGAAAGAGGCACAAGTCTACGCCTTTTTGTAATCAAAATATGCGTATGAATATTTCCCTTTTGGAAAATGTGTTTGTCTCATAACCAAAGAATCTATAACCCAAAGTTTCCTTACAACCTTGGGAAAACTTTTTACAGCCCTTTTGTTCCTCTGATAAAATATTTTTGTTTCCATCTGGTAAATTTTGTTTGCAATACAAGATTTAAATAATTTTTTACCGTTTTGGGAGGCTGTTATTGGTCTGTAGTTAGCTGGTTTTTTGGGTTCTGCATTCTTTTTTTAATAAAGTTTTTTCCTTTTGTAAAAATAAAGGAAAGGCTTCATCTCCTTTCACTAATGCTGAAAATATTTGCTAGATTTTCATGCAAACAGGTGAATCTTTTTACAAAATTTGGGTGTTTCACTCCAGGGGTTTTTTCCTTTGTCTCCCCGTAAAACTAGATTTTGTTTTTCGGAAAAATGCTATTGAAAGACTTTAAATAACTTCTCCATACTTGGGTTTCTTTGACAAACCATGTTGCATTTCTGTTGTGCTCTACAGGGCTATCCAGATTCGACCAATATTTTTATTCTTGCTCGGGGTGGTGTACGTTTTTCAATTGGGGTAAGTCCATTTTGCAAATGTCGATAGAAAAATTTTTCATTGGCTGAAACATTTTATTTTGATGTTTTCTACTTGACTAACCCTTTCTTTTTCAGCCTCTTTGACAGCCCTAACTTTTGTTTTGTGTCCCCTGTAATCAATTAAGACACATTCTCATTTTTTTGCCTAGTGTGAAAATTCTTCTACGAAAATACTATTTACAGGGCGCATTAATTTTTAGCTCTATTGAGTTTGTGTTAAACGTCCCAGATCTCTTCTGAGCTCTCATTCTAGCCCCTAACCTTTTTTCCCCTTCGGCTTTTTTCCCAACCCTCGTACAGGTTATCATAGTTTCTCTTAACTTCATTCCCAATTGCCATATTCTGCAACCGCGCCACAGTAAACAAAAGTATCCCCAAAGCCCCAAAATTAGATTGCATAATATTTTTTTCCCATCGTTCTTCCAACCATTATTCATTTCGTTGCAAAGGTGTTATTTGTAATAATTTTTTAATTTTTGGGATTTGGGTCTTTCTGTGGACACTTACTGCAAAATTTTTTCTGGCTTTATCAAATTTAATTGGAGTTCTTTCGCAAAGTATTCTTTACGTTTTTGGTGGGGAAACAAATGCGTTGGGGTATTTGTGGTTCTATGTTGGTTCTATCTGTGCCTGGACTTCATTTGAGAGTTTTCCCAAAGAACCTACATCCTCCTTACCCATCCTGATCGCGATTCTCAATATTTCTCTGCATTTTTTAGATAAAAAAAAGAATTCTTCACTACTTCCTGTCCAATTTGCTGTATAAAATTTTCGGTATAAGTTTTTTTCAAAAATTACCCCTTCTTTTATCTGCTTTCGTTGTTTTCCCTGGCAAAAAATACAGGGGAAATCTGCTGTAAAATGCTCGTTATAAAAAACGTATCCTGTTTGTTTGTTTCTAGGCTGTAATCCTCAGTAATTTCGTTTATACTGGAATTTATTGTATTTTCCATTTAAAAACGTAATCGGGGTTTACCAGCTTTGGTGGTTAAAATGCACATTGTCAGGGAAAACTCCTTGGCTGTGCCTATTTCGTCTTTTATTATTATTTTTTATTATTATTTTATTTTTTATTATTATTTTTATTATTATTATTATTTTATTATTTTTTTTTATTATTATTATTATTATTATTAGGGGGGGTTTCACAGGCTCGAATCCATCGTCTATAAAACCTCTTGTCTATAAACCCGTATGCTCGAAAAAATTATTTAAAAATAAATTTAAAAATATTAAATTTAATTTTTTTAAAATTTTAAAAAAAATTTAAACCCTCCTTCTTGCTACAAAAACCCAATGTCTCGAAAAGGGGGAAAAAAAATATGATTTTTTAAAAATTTTTAAAAATTTTTTTTTATTTTCAAATACTTATTCAAATGTTTGCCCCTAATGGGGGGTGTGTGTAACAAAACATTGTTATCTCATAAGGGAGGGTCTGAAAACCCTCTCATTGGTTTTAAATGTGACCAATAGGCATGTTTTTCTAGAAAGAAAACCCATATAATATCTACATCTCTATCACTTGGGTTCCCATGAGCATTATGTACTTTGCTAGTCAATTCGCTGCTGGATTTATTTTTCTATAAACCAAAAATTTAAAGTCAACGGATGTATATATGTTATATATGGCTTACTTTGGTTTTTATAAAAAAAATTTAAAGGACGACTT